>VMDO01027853.1:0-24699 GCA_007922755.1 Pedetes capensis | reverse complement strand
TTGGTGTCACAGCTTCAAATTATTTATTGCCTTATCATGCCAAAGCATTTTATTTTGGCCACCCCAGCCTTGTTGGCATACAGCTCTGGGAATACTGTCAGATAACACAGCTCCTGCCAGGAAAAGAAACATAAACGGTTGGTGTAAACTCAGAGGCTATTTGGTTTTGTGTTTTAATTTCTTAATACAGGCATGGTAGTGTAAAAAAATTATTGTTTTATGGGTTTGATAAGAACAACTGGAATGGATAACCAGATAACAAGGCTAAATTAAACCTACAATAGGATCCTCAGTATGCCTCTCACAGCAGAGATTCAAAGTGGAAAGTCTTGTGGCTGACAGGGATGCTAGACAGGAAGAAAGGGAATAAAGGGGCCTCTGCACCATCTGCTTCCCAGCCACCTTTTGAGACATGAATGTCAGTGCTTCCCCAATAGATTATTCTTTATAAGTAGCATGGCTGCTAGGAGATAATATCTTCTGACAAATGGCCTAGTCCATAGTCAGTAGCACCTATGCAAGTAGCCTGGTCTGTAACCTCAACTCACTTTACATATGAAGGCCACATGCCTCCATGTCCGGGTTAGGGAAGAGCATTCTCATTTGAAGCAGGATCCCTCCTGCAATAAATAGGAAAATCTACTTCACAGCCTAGGAAGGCCAGCCCAAGCCAACGAGTAAAAGAAATATAACACACCCAAAGACAAGACCAAATGAAAGGAATCTCTGTCCCCTTGATGAGATAGGGATGTAAAAGCCTCCAAAATTCATCCTCTTTATGCAGTATCTATAGTTTGTAGTGCTGGTAGCTTTTAGTAACATTGACAATGTCCAGTCCGGAGCATCCACAGATATTTGCAGTGCCCAGTTGCTTGCAGTTCACAGAAATGTCCAGAGCGGCCTATAGAAGGCTGCAGAAATCTGTAGATGTCCGAAGTTGTCCAAAGTTCTACACAGTTGTTCAGAAATGCTTGCAGCCTCACTGCTGGACCTACATGTCCTCTAACCCAGAAGCATAAATGCAGTTGTTCACAGACCTTCCCTGCTAGACCTGACTGCTTTCTGATTTCTATCTCAGAAAGCACACCTTTCTTTCTCTCTCTTTGTCTATCAATCTCCCCTCTCCTCAGCTTGGCCTAAATCCTCAGCCTGCTTATCCCCAAGCCCATCTGCCCTAGCTCTGACTCTCTTCCTTTCAATTCTAAATAAACCATCTTCTAAGTTCCTCTCTGGGTCCACTTGTAAGTTCTTTCATAAACATGACCAAGGACCAAGATTTGCTGCCAACTTCCTGAATCCCTTCCCAAGCTCTGGGCCCACATTCCCTACTAACATGGTTACACACTGTAACTCCTTGGGATAACAACTAAAAATTCATTATCTTTGATTTTCCATTTCATTCACACTGTTAATACTAGTTAATTCTCATTCTATCTTTTGGGCTTTGCTATTGCTATTCTAGCTGTCATTAAAGAAAATTCCAGGCAATAGAAAAACATGCAAAATATAAACACGATTCAGGGTTTTTCCATCTTCATTTTTTATATGACCATGTATAAAATAGCATGGACATTTTTGGATATAAAATTAAGGTTGAAGCTTAGTCAAAACAAGAGGAAATACTCTCCGAGTGATCTGTATTATATAGTTAGTCACTCAAAGAAAAACAAGTGGTGTGCCATGCAATTTAGCTATAAAGTAGCTCTTGTCCTCATTCAAGGAATCTTACAAATGCACTTAGTTATTCCAGGAAGTAGATCAGGAACCTAAAAGACATTTCCACTCAGATGCATTATGAACATTTTAATTTAAAATTACAAGCCTATTGGAATTCCACTTACTCTATTTCAGTTCATTTACATGGCAAAAATGTGAAAAAGTTGAGTGGTGATCTCATAATTCTATTTTACAATGATAACTATTTATTGTTATACAAAAGAATAGAATTTTGTTTTCTGGTTTTTAAAAACAGGGTCTCACTATATAGCCCAGGCTGGCTTGGAACTTTCAATCCACCTGCCTCAGCCTCCCAAGGGCTGGGATTACAGGCCACTGCACCCAGTTGTAAACAGAATTTTTAATAAAAGAAAGGCACCAAACGAAACTGTAGATGACCAAAGGAGAAAACAACTGATCTCTTGCATGGAGTTAGGAAGGTGAGAAAGCTCCTCTTGCTGCCCGGCCAGCAGATGGCAGAACCCCCCAGCAGGTCAGTCCTGCAATTCTTCCAGGTTGGGTCAGCAGTTTTCTCATCTGATTGGTTTCAGGAGAGTTTTATCTAAAGGTCATCCCCTTCCCTCCCTCCTTTCCTGTCTTCTTTCTTTTCCCTCCTTCCCTCTGTCCTTCCTTCTTTTTCCCCCAACTGACTAGAGGGCTGCATGCTATCAAGGAGATTGAATTAAAAGTCATTACTGAGAATTACTTTGAGTCCCTCCTGAGGGCAGATATTGCCATCTGTCCTCTTGGGACAGAGAGCATGTCATTAATCCAAGTTCTTGGAAAGGAAGGTGACTGATTTTGGAATGTATCCAAAAGAAGAACGGGGTGAGATGTGGTACAAATTTTCTCTTTATAATGTCTTTCTTTTTTCCTTAATTAAGAAAAAATTAAAAACAGGCTGGTCTGTGGGAAAGACAGGCATCAAGTAGAGGATAAAGCAGGGGCTTGGGAGGTAGATATAGGTATTGGGGAATTATTTCTGTAAGCCAATCATAGCCCACTTCCAACAACAGATCTATTTTTCCTAAACTTTAAAAAATTAAACTCTAATGTACAAAGAGGACCTCTGGACCATGACGCCTTCCCTCCCTCTTAAAGTGACTGCTGTTCTGAGTGCTAACAGTATAGAGTAGTTTTGTCTATGAAGACATGAATGGAAGCTTATGCATTCTTTGGAGATTGGCTTCTCTGCTTGCATTGTGTCTGTGTGGAGCAGTTCTAGCTGTGGTGCAGTGCATTCTTTGTGAAGTGATAGGCAGATGTTCCTTCCTGAAGGGTGTTAGTAGGTCGGATGCCTGTATATGAGTTAGCTAATCCTACAGTTTTCCATTTTACAAGTAGAAGTGCAAAATAAAGGTAGCAACTGTCCAGAGTCATAAGGTGAGTGGAGAATGTAGAAGAAAAACTATAGAAAGGGTGGTTGCTTTAAAGATTAATTTTGATTTAACAATAGTATTTCTGGGATCAGATTTGATATTAAATAGGAATTCGTTCAAATCAACCTAACATCCAGTACTTTGGCCATATCAAGATAAAATGCAGTAATACTATGTCCTTCTTTCTTACTACTCTAGTTGGTACCATAGATTAACATAGTATTCTGGGCTTCATTTATTATTATTATTATTATTATTATTATTATTATTATTATTTTGCAGAGAATTGCTAAAATCTTCCTATATGGATGATTTCATTTAAATATACAATACACACACTACTAAATGTGCTACAGCCTAGACAGCTATGGTGACTATATCCATAAGAATCTACTTCATTAAGCAAGAATAGATTGCAACCCATTAGCAAGTGTTTCAAATGCAGTCAGACTACCCAGAAACCCTTGGGGTCTCAGCTTTCCATGAATATTTAAGGACTAACTTTCAGATTCTGAATGAAACACTCAGAGAGCAGTGACAGATGTAAGAAGTAATCAAGCTTTCAGTTGTAGCACAGGAAGGCACAATTCACCTCTGTTTAAATAATTTGCCTTTTAAAAAGATGCCCGTGTGGTCAGGAGATTCTTTACAAAAGTGAGGACTGAAACATCGAGATTTATAATGGAAAGAATAGATATCAAAGACCAAAATCATGCCTTCTCTGAGACCAGTCAGATCCTGGATACCAGGAAAAAATATTAAGAGAAGGACTAGTTGAACAGAGAGAGGAGGACAGGGAGCTTAGCCAGAACCAATTATTGGTGAAATAATTAGAAAAGGTTTTCCAATAGAAAAAATAAATGGGTATGGAGAGGGGTGGGCACTAGTTTGAATTTGAAGTGACCCCAGAGGCTCTTGTTTTAGAGGCCTGGCCACCAGAGTAGGTCTGTCCAGAGATGGTAAAACCTTAGCGGGTGCCATCTTATTGGAAAAGTTAGGTCACTGGAGGAGGTGGCCTTAAAAGAGATGTTGAGTCTCTGGCCCCTTCGACTCTCTCTTTGTTTCCCCATTGCCATGAGGTAAAAAGATGTGCCCCAATATGTGCTCCCTGCATTGATGTTCTGCCTTGCTATACACCCAAAGCAACATGGCCCAGTGACCATGAACTGAAATCTACAAAAACATGAGCCAAAATAAACATTTTCTCCCTGTAAGTTGATTTATCTCAGATATTTGTCACAGCAGCAGAAAGCTAACTAACACAGTGGGCAATTGAAGCACAAAGAATCAGTGCCCAGGAAATCAGACTCTAGAACCTACTCAAAATGTTAGTGTAGGGAAAAATTGGGAGGAAATTGGCAAAAACTCCCAAACTGGGAAAACGGCGTTTGACTATCTGGTTTGTAAGTTAGAAATCTAGGGAAAATGAAAGTAACTTGGTTGCATGTTTGTGCAAAACCCTTCCTGATTGGACAATTGGACTGAAAGCTGATTGGCTCAGGCCATTCCGTGGGCGAACTATACAAAGAGATGCGCTGTGGCAGCTCGACCTTTTTAGGCCTTTTAGGCCTTTTTGGCACCCTTTTTGCGCCTTCTCGCCTGTTCCTGCCCAGACCACTGATGAGGAAATGCCTCTCCCGCTGCTCTCCCCCAGACCTTTGATGAGGAAAAAATGCTCTCCCGTCACATTCATCAACAAGGAAAAGAACCTGCTCTCCGTCTGACCACTGACGAAGCAACAGCTGTCTCCTTGTGACCACCGAGATGACCAACACAGGTGTTTGCCCCTGGAAGGCAAAAGCGCCTGAGGCTTTTCCTTTCTCCCGTCTCTGCTGGGGTCCTGAGGGCCGCAGGAGTCTGCGCCTCTCACCTGAGGGTCCGAGTGAATTGTGTTTAGTATCTGTGTGCGCGGTGGCACAGCCCGTCCGAACCTCCAGGCCAGACTGGGAGGCACGCGCCCCACAGTTAGTTTCATCATATATCAGAATTTTTGTCTTTAAGATGGGGTAAAATAAAACCAATAATGCTTTTGTTATTTGTAAATGATGTATCTGTTTTTATTCTGTTTTCCTACCTTGCTACACCAGTATTTATATCTCCATGTTAGTGGTAGGACTTAACCTGGTTCTTAATTTTATTGATAGTTCTAACAGAGGACCAAACTATTCTCAAATAAATAAGCAGCTCAGTTTACCTACCTATTATTAACAACCTGCATTATGCAGATGACACAACTCTGCTTGCTGAAAGGGAAGTGGATTTGAAACATTTACTGATGAACATCAAAGAACACAGCCTTCAGTATGGATTGCATCTTAACACTAACAAAACAAAATCAGTAAGCAACTTCATGATAAATGGAGAAAAGACTGAAGTTGTCCAAGATTTTGCTCTACTTGGTTCTACAATCAACACACATGGAAGCAGCAGTCAAGAAATCAAAAGATGCATTGCACTGGGAAAAGCTGTTGCAAAAGACCTCTGTAAAGTGTTGAGAAGTAAAGAAGTCACATTGAAGATGAAAGCGTGCCTGATTCATGCCATGGTATTTTCAGTTGCATCATATGGTTGTGAAAGCTGGACACTGAGTAAGGGAGACAAGAGAAGAATTGATGCTTTGGAATTATGGTACTGGAGACAAATACTGAGTATCCCATGGACTGCCAAAACCAACAGATCTGTCCTAGAAGAAGGGTAACTGGAGTGCTCCTTGGAAGCAAGGATGGCTAGACTGTCTCTTATATAGTCTGGACATGTTGTCAGGAGAAAACAATCCCTGGAGAAGGACATCATGTTTGGGAGAGTGGCAGGTCAACAAAAAAAAGAAAGACCTTCAACTAGATGGATTCACACAGTGTCTGCAACAATGGGCTTAAACATAAGTAAGATTGTGTTCCTGGCACAGAACTGGGGAGTGTTTCATTCTGTTGTACACAGGGTCGATATGAGTCAGACCCACCTTGACGGCACCTAACAACAACAATAACAACAACAACAATTTTTGACCTGAGACTGGTCCCTCAGGGAGATCTCATTATTCCCAAGTTCAGTTTGTCCTCCTTTTCTCACTACAAAGTAAGTAGACACTTTTGATGTTAGGAACATGGCAGGTGGGCATTCATCCAACTCCACAAGTCCATGGTTTAAGCAGCGCATTTGCTGATATAAAATACAATCTCCAAAGGATGTCCTTCTAGCTGGTGAGGATTATTTATAGCTTCTGACATGGAAGGTTTCAAGTAGAGAATAAAACTCATTATTATTTCAAACTCAAGTAAGCTCTACAGGAAGGAGGACTAGAATGTCTTCACAGGATGTCCTTAAGAGATGTGGTCTCACAGAACTCTTCAATGGGAAGGGAAGGATTAATGGAGGAATGGAATGAGTTGCTAAGACATACAATGGGACTGGCAGTTTGTGCCCTGCTCTCCCTCAGGTCATCAGTGGTCCCCTTTTCTGACTTCAGGCTCTTCCTCTTTTTTTTTTTCCTGTAAAAGAAATGCTGTCCAACATCTCTGAAAGAATGCAGATCTTTTTGTTCAGAGACCTGTGGGTATCCAGACTCTTGCTTCAGAGTGACAATCTTCTTCACTTTTAAATTGTAACTTAAAACTTCAGGCCCTACCTACCCCATCCAGAATCCCACAAGAAAATCCTTTTTTTTAGGTGGGGTAGTTTGCTCACATCTCACAAATGTACTTTGCTCAATCTTTGTTTTTACCAGGCCCTTTCTTGGAACAATCTCTCACAGAATCCCACCCTGCCAAATGCTACCCATCCTTCAAGACCCACATCTAGCCATATTTTCTCCAGGGGGCTTTCTCTGACCAGCCCTCAGGGAGCTCCCCCACCCCTTTGTTCTGAACTTTATTCAAAGTTCAGAATTAAGGTCTATTCACCATATAATATAGTATTTAATTAACCATATTGTATTGTTCCTAATTTTGTTATGAGTTGGTTTTTCTAGACTATTTGGGTTTGGTTCCTGTTAAATTAGGGAGCTGCGGAGGCAGGGCTCAAGCTGTTTTGAGTTATAGATCTAGTCCACTCAGAATGGCAGAAGGTGCTACTTTTTCTACTTTGTCCACTTAGAAGGGGCTCTTTCTGCTGCTGATTCATACAAAGGCATGGTGTAGCCCAGCTTAAACTCTCTCTGCTTGTAATCAGTTTCAGACATGTGCACGGCAACTCAGCTGCCATGGATAGATACCACAGTTATTCACTAAGGAGAAATACCATCATCCTAGATCCCCTAGATGACATCATCCATCAAATGCTTTCTTTCAAGTCACAGAAAGATGACACGGTTTTCTGGATGAAGCAGAACAAAAGACATACTCTAAAGGCACTAACAGCTATCATAATACAGTCAAATGCTGAGACAGATAATTCAGTAACAATTGTTAAAAGCCTAGAAATACCATCAAATATACAGTTATGGAAAAGGAGAAAAGAAAGGTCAGATGGGTGGCTGAGGAGTTGCAGATAATCTGCAGAGGGAAAATTCAGCTTAAGGAAATGACTGCACCAGGTTTTGCACTGAGGTAAACAAGAAAAGACCCAAAGGGGCCCACATATCTGCTATTTTTCCCTAAGAGGGGTCTCTGTTTTTAGTTCATGAATAAGTTAAGCATGTTGACGAGGAGGGCCACCTCAGAGGAAGGGGCTACTGTCCCAGATCACCATTTAGTGCCTGTCTTATGATCTGAAGTAAATCACTCAATCTAGTTTTCTCAGCAGCAAAAAGGAGATACTACCACCCCATTGATTTACTCATTATTCACCAAGTATTTACTCAGGCCTGCTATGGGCCACACAGGAAGGAGCACAAAGGGGAGCAATAGACATGGTCTTTGTACTTACAGAGCATCCAGAGCATCTCTCAGGGTTGAATTTATAGACAAGAGAAGTGTCTTTGAAGGAAAAGCAGTGTAACAATGGGAAGCCTTCTTCCACATTGGCCACTTCCCCTCTTGATGTAGTTAATGTAACCTGGGTGAGTTAGAATTTTTCTGGGCTTTCCTATTCTCATCTAAAAAGTGAGGAAATTTCCTGCCCTAAAATTTAATTGTTCTGAGTGAAAATGAAGAAGTTAAGCTTTTTAGGTCTTCTGAATCACAGCTTTCTAAAAGTTTACTATGAAATAGGTCACACACATATTTAGCATAAGCATATTATAATAAGCCCTGTGTACCAACTCCCCTACCTAAGAGAGAAAACACAGCAAGGAGCTCAATCTGGTGGCCATGCCCTCTTCTCTCCAGGGTGCGTAAGTGAGATGAATGTGGTGTTTATTAGTCTCAGTCCTGGCAGTTTCAGGAAACCTGGTGTGTGGCTAAGTATGGCTCACCAGTGAAGGGCTCTTCCTATGCTTAGGCGTTTTGGTTCCTAATGAATGCCAGATCACAACAGTGCACATAACATGCAGATCAAGTGCCAGTCTGTTCTTTCCCTGCCAGCCCTGCTTGCTGTCCACCCTGTGGCAGGCACTGCCTGCTGTAAGCAGGAGTGCAGTTTTGTGTTTACCTTGAGGGCCTTCTGTGCAGATTCACTAGACCCAATTGCAATCAGGTTAGGCCCAGCCATGCTGCAAAAACTCTTCAAATGCAAAGAATCGGCCACAGGGACTGTTGAGACTGCGTAGTCCTAGGTAGACAAATAAAAAAAAACAAGCAGTTTGGTATTGCAGAGTAACCCTAAAACTGACTTAAAACCTACCTGAACCATGCTTGGTCCTTTAGAGGCCCTGAGTATCCAGGCCCTGAATATCTGGCCGAAAAACTGTGACTCACAGGTTTTGGTATTGAGCATTAAATGAAGAGTGTTTCTAAGAAGGAGGCACAGACTTTCCTTCCAGATGTGTGACTGCATCAACAGCTTTGCCAGTTATTTAGCCTATGGAGTGGACTAGGTGGTTTGAATAACTGTGGCTCAGCCAGAGCCTCATATCCTCATGGGGAGCAGAGCTTCTTGGGGGTTATATCCCTTATTAAGCCATGTGGCAGGCCTATCTACTAATGCTCAGTGAAGGGACGTTGAGAAGAAGTGTGTGCTTTACCTGGCACAATTTCCGATACACAGTTAGCATGCATGTACGGGAGGCTGTTGATTCCAATCTTGAAAATCACATTTCACAACAGAATCAACTGGGACTCCAGAATTTTTTTTTTAAGTTATCAGTTGTGCCAGGAACATGCACTAAGTGTTTGAGTATACACTGGGAGAAAATAAGAGATGACCATGTTGACTGTCGGTTGCTCCTGAGGTAGCTTGATGAAGCCCAATTATTGAGAAATCTGAATTTGATAGCTTTTAAAACTTCTAGCGAATGTACAAATACTTGGAATTATTTTGCAAGGCCCCTGAAATATAAACATCATTACTCATGACATATCGATTTGCTGGGGCTATGAATATTTAAGTAATTACTCTGAGCTCATAAACTCTTTTACCTACCTTAAAAGTATCAGCCAAGATTTCAGCACCTCGTTGATTTGTCCTCTTGGAAAGGCCCACAAAAAATTCTCTGCCTATAACAGATGTCATGGAACATAGTGAGTGGGTAGCACCAGTGACTGTGCACAATTGCTTTATCTATAATGACCTTAAAGTATCATATAGTTCTCTCCTGCCATAGAGGACAGTGCCACCAAAGAGACCCTTGCTTCCCTTACAAAAACCGATTTCTTCTCTCTCTCTCTCTCTCTTTCTTTCTTTTCTTTCTTTCTTTCTTCTTTTCTTTTTTCCTTTCTTTCTTTCTTTTTTTTTTTTTTTGTGGTACTGAGGGTTGAATCCAAGGCCTCTTGCTTGCATGCTTTGCAAGTGCTATACCACTGAGCTGCACCCCCAGCCCATTTTTTTTACTTTTTGAGACAGCGTCTCACTAAATTACTTGGACTGTCTCCAGTCTCAAACTTGCGATCCTCCTGCCTCTGCCACTGGAGTCGCTGGGATTACAGGTGTGCACCACTGCATCCAGCCAAAAACTTATTTCAAATGATTGCTTTTGAAAATAAACCTTTTCAAATTCATAGGGATAGGAAGTAGGATGGTGGTTTCCAGGCAGTGGAAGGAGGGGTAAATGGGAAATTCTTTAAAGGGTATTGAGTTTCTTTAGGAAGATGATGCATGGTGGTGATAGCTGCATAGTAATGTGAAGGTGCTAACTGCCTATGGTTAAGATGACAAATCTTACATTATGTATATTTTACCACAATAAACAATGAACTTTTTCACTTAGGAATTAATAGAATCAAACACATTAAGAATCTGTATCATAGCTGGGTCTGGTGGTGCATTCCTGTAATCCCAGCGACTGGGGAGGCGGAGGCAGGAGGATCACAAGTTTGAGACCAGAGGCAGTCTGTGTAATTTGGTGAGATCCTGTCTCAAAAAGTAAAAAAATGGGCTGAGGGTGCAGCTCGGTGGTCCAGCACTTGCAAAGCATGCAAACGCGAGGCCCTGTGTTCAACCCCCAATACCAACCAAAAAAAAAAATCTGTAATCAGAAATTAATAGCAATAACAAGTTAGCAATACTGCTTTTATTCTCCCCTGAAAGAGTAATACTTGACGTTCTCAACTAAATTGAATACCCTGTCTTATAAAGATCATGTAAGGCGTGAAGAAATCATCTGGGTTAAAATGAATTTAGTGCTGACTGATCTGCAGTGCAGACCTCTAAGAGTTCTGCCTTTAAAACTATACATCCATTTATTTCAAATAAAAACATCAAGGCATTTGTGTGCAAAGTACACAAGTTTAGGAGCACTGAATTTTCTTATTTGACTTTTATGAAATTCTACAATTTTTTGACTTAGCAAAAAACAGATAAAATGGTCTCTAAATTATAGGCAAAGTAACAATTATAGTAGATAGGGTCAGGAAAAGCTAAATGTAGAGATTCTCTCCTTCCCTTAATATTTTAGAAAAAAAATTTCACATGAAATATGGGGAAACAACATTCAGAGAGAAGTCAGTTTCCTTTTGCCTTAGAACATCATGGTACAGTATAATAAGACAGGCTTGTAGAAGAAATCCGTGTGATGAACTTTGCAAATGCTATTCCTTTTGTCTTCATACTAGCTTTATAAGAAGGAAATGGCATAGGGCAAATGATTTCAAGGGCTGCTGATAGACACAAGGATCTTTTGTGGCACACCGACAATTTTTTTTGGCAATGGTATGATTGTATTGTCCCCAAAGAAAACTTAGCATATAAAAATCAAAATTTAAGTTAGGGAAAAGTCTTTTACTTGACAAATGTATTACTTTATAAAAATCGTTGTTGTTGTTGTTGTTAGGTGCCGTTGAGTCGGTATCTGACTCATAGTGGCCCTCATAGGGTTTTCAATGGTTGAGTGCTTCGGGATTGCCTTGGGAGTGGATTGCCAGGCCCTTCTCCCATTTTTGCGGTGCTGGGAATTGAACTTGGGACCTCAGAGACTGCAGTGCAGCGCTCTACCCACTGAGCTAAATCCCAGGCCCCCTTCATAAAACTAGCTAGTTTAAAAATCAAGTTTAACTCTTTTAAGATAACGGTTTTATAAATCAGATTTATATAGTTTTTAAGGAAATACAAGTTGTTGAAATGTTTTGATATATTCATAAAGGATTATGCATAGTATTTCCATTTTATAAAACTAAGGTATAATAGGAAAGTGCAAAGATAAGTGAAATGAAAGTTGGACTTCTGAGTCTGGCAGTATCTGGCAGTGTTGTGGGCAAGACCCCTTAAGTGGCCATTGTGATGGAAACAAATAATTTTTGTGTGTGTGTGTGTGGTACTTGGGGTTGAACCCAGGGCCTCGCACTTGCATGCTCTGCAAGTGCTGGACCACTGAGCTGCACACACCCAGCTTTTTTTTTTTTTTTTTTTTTTTTTTTTTTTTTTTTTTTTTTTTTTTTTTTTTTTTTACTTTTTGAGACACTTTGAATGGGTCTCACTGAATTATACTGCCTCTGGTCTCGAACTTGCAATCCTCCTGCCTCCACCTCCTTAGCTGCTGGGATTACAGGCATGCACCACTGCGCCCAGCAAAACAAATAAAATTTAAAAAACTATTTTGAGTTGAGTTATGTCTTGTGTGCCATTTTCTTCTATGCCTTCCCATCTTCCTACCTTATTCACTTGTAGGAGAAACCAGGCTTTTTATTCTATTGATCATCCTACATCCTGGATTTAGCCGATTGCTTCCTAATATCATTTAACATTTGAATTGTTCATTTATCCTTTGTATTTTCAGTGAATCGACAACCTCACATATAGATGGTTAATGCAATTGTCTTTCTTTTTCTTTTTTTTTTTTTTTGGTAGGACTCCTTTAGAGGTGAGCTTGTACTTCTATTATATCACATCACAAGGCACATGACTGGCAGCCACATTCTCAGTACAGTAAGATAGAATGGCCAGTGGGTTAAGGTGGCATTGGCCTAATTCCTCCATCATAAAGATTTTCATCAAGATTTCACATAATGGTTTTAACATCTTTTGATGACCATTTACATAACCACTACCTTATTAGTGATCTTCATTAACTAGCTAGAATTGTAAAAAGAAAATCTTTCCTCTGTCAAGGAAAGATATTAATATATAGTATGTGGGATATTTTACATTATATTTCTACTCAAAATATAATTCATAAGGAAAGATAGGCCAAATGCTTGCATCCTTACATGTCCACCATTATAATGATGGGCTGGTATTCTGTCAACTTAGAATAATGGGCAAGTTTTTTTTTTTTTTAAATAGTAATCTGTTAATGAGCCAATGATTAAATCATAATGGAAATTAGAAAGTATCTAGAACTTAATGATAATAAAAATACCCATATAAAAAAAAAAAAAGATTCTGCTAAAGCAGCACTTGGAGGGAAAGTTATATAGCCTTAACACAAATTAAATCTTAACATAAATTAGGAAACTAAATCCAAGGAAACTAAATCCAACACTGTATAAAAAAGTCAATACATAATGACTAAGTTCTATTTCATCTCAGAGATGCACATCTGGTTCATGTAATCATCTCACTGAAGCAAAAATAGAGTTTATCCTATAACCTGGAATTCATTTTCAAGTATTGACCTTTGAGAAACTCTTGTACATGTCCCCAGGAGACACACACAGGAATGAGCACAGCAGCATTGAAGATAACAGACAAAATCCAGAAAACATCTACAATATGTACCACTAGCAAAATGAGTAAGTACATCATAGTATATTCCTATTACAGAGTACTACTCAGCATTGAAAATGAACTTCAAAAGTAGAAAAAGTAGAAGTAGAAAATGAACTTCAAAAGTAGAAAAAGTATCAAAAGTAGAAAAATCATACAAGGATTTATATAGTGGTATTCTAATACTACAAATCTATGAGACATGCAAAACCAAACAACACATAACTTAGGAGTAAGTATACTGAGATAAACTTCAAAGAAAGACCAGGCAGTGATTAGCACCAAATTCAGGGCAGCAGTTTCCCAAAGCTGGGAGGATGGAGAGATTGGGACTGGGGGACCACAAGGAATTTCTACCACTTAGCAATGTTCTACTTTGTAAGCCAGGGGTGGGTGTCCAGGTTTACATTGCATTATTAGTATTTAAACACTGGTAACACATTTTATCATTTCAGTTGTATATACTCTATAGTCCATGAAAAATAAATCAGTAAAAGTAGCAGTAAGTTGATATTGTCTATTCAAGAGAAATAGGATGAAAACAGTTTTGCCAGTAGCTGCTTGCCTCAATGACAGATTCTCAGCAGGAACTGATGTGGAGAGCAGCTCTCCTTCTGCACATTTCCTGATAAATTATTAATGAAGGCTTGAGTTATGAAAGGAAGAGGTCATGGAGCACACACAAAATGCTATAGATTTTGTTACTTACCCAACTCTGCCCAATCCAAAAATTGAGTGGTAATGGTTACATACATTGTGTGTAATTAATGCATCATTAGTTGTACAGTTAAAATGGTTAAAATGGCAAATTTTAGGTAATACTTGTTTTATCACAATCAAGGAAGAAGGAGAAGTAAGGAAGGAAATTTTAGAAGTTGGAAACAGCAGGAGCAGACATTAGGTATGAATGAGGTACCAAGCAGATAAACATCCCAACAGTATCTCAATTTTGAATAAATAACTATTAAGATATAAATTTATATACTGAATATAGTAAGTAAAAAAGTCTACAGATAGCACTAACGGTAAGCCTCAATGTTTAGCACCTAATGAGAAGATGGGGCAAAAACATCAGGCTTGAACACTGTGGAAAGGCCTTATAAGGAAGGGAGAGATTCTTGGTGTAAGCTATGCTTTTACACTGAGGAAATTTTAGGGAGTCTGTGCTGCTCAGCTTTTAAGATGACTGTGAACATAGCTCATTCAAGCCATATTTCAAAGGTAATTCGTATCTGCTCACAATAAGTTATTTATTACTTGCCAATGTTCTGGTTAAAAAGAGTTATATTGTAAGGATGTGTGATTTACACATCTAGCTTCCACAAAAGCCTATTTTCTAAGAGAAACAGGCTGTTGTTCTGGGCTGTCAAAAAGAATGAAAGTGCCATCAATGACAGACACAAAGGATATTCTAAGGGGAACTTACTGGGCAGATTCAAAGAATGCCTGAGTTGGCCTGGGCACAACCAGAGCTAAGAATGCAGCGTAGGCCTCCTTGGTTCCTTGTTCTGTGTTCTGAGGACTCAGTATACATGTAGACCAAACACCAAAGGCAGGAACACTGCCTGTAGCAGTGGCAGCACTGGCTGTGCACAGCACAGCTCCACAGGACCCTGTTCACACAACCCATGGTTAGAACTGCACCCCCTGCAGGTGGGCAACACAATGGCCCCACCCACAAGCACATGACGCTGAGCCAGGTGCCACTAAAATGTCACAGAACAAATGTCCAGGAACACTGATTATATCTAAATGTAAATAATACAAAACATTATTTTATACTAAAGCAAAGATGGCTATACTTTGGCTATTACATGGGATTCAGTATAAATTCATATCAGCTAAAATACTGGACTTCTAAGAAGCTTCGTGTTTCCAGGCCATGTGGGGCCACTTTTCCAAATTTCTAGAAACCAGTCTCTAATTTTACATTGGTGAAAAAGGCATTTATTCTTTGATATTGAGGGGAAAATAAACTCTCACTATAAATTAAAATTACTATTGATTATCTTACTCTTCAGTATAATGAGATTGAATCTGAGGAACCATATTTTACACAACAATAGTCATGATCATAAAGAGTCAGAAAGGTTAAATGCTACATTTACTGTTTCTTTAGTAGCCATCTTATATTGATTATAAAAACTGATTCTGATTAAACCAATAACAATATTAGCCTTTATATTTTGTTGAGTTCTGCTATTATTCATTGGGCATTAAGCCAAGTCAATCTGCATAGAAGAGTAATTGAATTCATCTTGCCATCTGGAAAGAAAATTACTTGTCAATGACTCTAATCTCAAATTAAGAATTCTTTATATACAGTTACACAATGGAAAACCAAGCAACCCATAAACTGAATTAGAAAATAACACAGTACATATTGATAATATTCTTATAAAGAACATGTAAATTATTTATACAAAAGTACTGAAAAGAAATGTATCCAAATTAAAGTGATTATCTTTGAATAGAAGCTCATTCTTTTTTCTTCATTGTGGTTTTCTGTATTTTTCAAATTCCTTGCACTTTGCATCTATTACTTTCATAATTAGAAAGAAATATAATGAAATCAATAAGTATGAGTCAAGTATTAGAAATATTTTTCTATAGAAAAAATACAACTATACCTGTGAATAAGACATCTCCACCATCCAAGGTTGCATTTTCATCTTTCATCTCTACTATATTGAGCTGAAGTTTTTCTAATGCTTCTTTCATCATGTCAACCTGTTGCAAATAAAATGATTCAGATTTATAGCCTATCATTTCCTAATAAGATAGCTGGTAAGCTATCTTAAACTTCTGAGCACTAAATCACACTCCCACGTACATACATATATGCACAAACAACACACCCTCATCCTTGTAAATATAGGGATGTATGCAGTATAGGCCAGGACCAGTCGTGATCATTTGTAGAGAAGAAATTATCTGTTAGAAATTGTCTATTTTGTTTCCTTTTTCTCTAAGGTGAGCCAATATTACAGTCCCTTTTTTTGGTGGGAAGACTAACTTGTTAGAACACTCCATGAAGCTGACCAGGGGGGCACAGTGCGTGGCTGACCAGTTAGGCACTGTTGGGGGCTCACCAGTTAAGACACCATTGGAGGTTGACCAGTGAGAGCACATAAGTCCAGGAAGGTGAGAGCTGTATCATCCAGTCCTCCCTGCCAGAAAAGTACAAGGTTTAATTTTAGCTGGGCCCAGGGGCATATGCCTGTAATCCCAGCAACTCAGAAGGTGGAGGCTGGAGGCAGCCTGTGAAACTTAGTGAGACACTGTCTCAAGAAAAAAAATGTTGAAAAAGGAGGACTGGGGGTGCAGCTCAGTGGCAGAGTACTGGCAAAACATGCTCAAGGCCCTAGGTGTAACCCGCCAGTAACACACGGGAAAAAAAAAAATGATTTGATTTTAAACCTAAGTCAGTCAGAATTACAAACACACAGAGTAATAATGGAATGAATATTAATGAGTAATAACTTGAAATTTCAACCCACAGGACAGTCATTTTTTATTCAAATAATTTCTAAAATGACAGAATAGTCCAGACTTCTCTGTAAATGTAAGCAGTTATTTAAAGTTTATACTCATATATGTATGATTACTCATATATGTATGATTACTCATATAGTAAGATTACCTATCTTTTGGAACCTAGTTCCCTATAGGTGATTAACAAATATAATAATTGCAATCAAACCAAAGAACATTGGAAATGAAGTCTGGGTACTCTATGGTTCCAGGGTTTGTCTACGGTATGAAGATACCCTGGGCTGAATTAGGAACACTTCTACTGAGGCTTATTTCAGCTTTAATTTTTTAAAAATTATTTTATTATTTTATTTTAGAGACAAGGTCTCACTGTGTAGCTCAGTCTGGCCTTGAACTCATAATCTTCTTGCCTCAGCCACCCAAATTCTGGATTACAGGCATGTGCCACCACACCTGGTGAGGCTTATTTTAATACAAGAAAAAAAACAAGGCATAACAGATATCCTTTGACACTTGTAATTAATTAATTAATTTTGGCAAGAGGGTCTTATTAGGTAGCCCAGGCTAGCCTCAAGTCTGGAATCCTCTTGTCTCAGCCTTCCAAGTGCTGGGATAATAGACATGCATGACCACACCTGGCTTTCTGAGGCTTGCAGTTTAACTCAAGTCCTTCCAGCAGTGCAGCAAAACAATTTAAATATTTTTGAAGGTCTAGAAAACCTTCAACATGGTAAAGACATATGTTGAGAAAACATAAATAGGGCTAAGAGAAAAATAAGCAACCACATCACACTGGGTAAAGTAGATGCTCTTATCAAAATATAGCATACAGAGTACACAAAGCAAATTGTCCAATGAAGAGACATCAGCATAACAGAGTCACATGTAAAGTAATAAATATATAGAACTACTTGGACAATACAGCTGATATTTGTGCATATGAAAACATTGAAGAGGATACAAAGTAAAATAAACATATCATCTCATCCTTGCTCTGGAACTCATGTTAAAATTCCACAAACCAGAGTGACTCAGAACAATAAAAATTATTTCCATGGACAAAATGGTCTTAATGTTGTACTAAATACATCCACTGACTTTTAGCAGCAGAATAGGTTTTCCTCTGTAACAGGAAGTGGAATTGTTGCTATAGCATAAAAAAGGAGTACAGCAGCATTTACCATGACTTGTTGGGCTACTGTGAACCCAAGAAAAACAAAACTGCTCCTGGCGTTAGCCTGTGTGTCTGTGGAAAATTCACTGATCTTGGAGAGAGATTATGAGAACTGTGCTCCAGCCACCTTTGGTTCCTAATGCTAATGCTGCAGCTTCTATTAGAACTTAACATTTCAAAGGTTACTAAGAATTCAGCAATGTTATGGATTTTGGTTTGAAAAGTTCATCTGTAACTATGTAGGATCTCAATGCTCCAACTTTATTCAACTCTTTAAGAGTTAAAGAACAGAAATATGCAGGTTACGATATACGGGTTTCAGAAACACTGTTATTTTATATATTTATTTTTTGAGTCCTACATCTTTCAAAGTTTTAGAGGATAAAATGTTTGTGGTTTCTTAAAAGCAAAAACAGCTGTACTGGCATTAAAAAACTTTCGTGTAAGGGCTTTCTTCTTTCTCTTCCTCCTCCTCCTCGTCCTCCTTTTCCTCCTTCACATTCTCATTCTCATTTCTCTTTTTAAAATATTCAGCCATATCTACATAAAGAAAGTCATCAGGATAGGTCTATACCACAATTGTTGGTGGGTCTACATGACTTGCAGAGTTAAGGTGCATGGGCAAGATTTTAAAAAAATTTTAATGTTAACAGTATCAAGAAGTACAGGAGTATATGACATCAATGCTAATCCCAAGGAGATTTCTGGAGAAACACCAAGAGGGGCTGACCTCCACCCTTGTCCATTAAGGACAGTATTCTCTGGGCACAGAGGTTCCAGGGAAGCAACAAACTCAGCTGCAAATAGGCCCAGCACTGCCCTGACCCACACACCCGAAGTAAGCAAGTTATTCAGACAGTTAGAACATTAAACGTAATGATAGAAGAGAGAACTTTGGCAGGAAAAGAGCCAAACCATGAACCTTTAAGAAACTGCTCATTGTGTGGTTACACAGTCATGATTAATGTTGACTTCATTAAATTTCAAGAGGAAAAAAATGACCAAATAACACACCCACCTTTTCACAGAGACATTAACCTTGCATAGTGAAACTTGGAATTAGTCAAAGAAACCACTGGAACAAACAGTATTAATCCAAGGGCTGAGTTGAATGGGTCACTTTAGCCCACAAAAGTAGATATAAGAAGGGTAAATTAGAGAAACAACCTTAATTAAACCTTAGAGTATGAATGTATAATTTTCATACTCCATTTGCAAAATTTGTAAGACCTTTTTTCCTTCCCTTCTCATGCTATGTGCACTTTGATTTCATTTTTTTAATCTCTATTCCCATTTATTTTTGCCCCATCTTTTCTCCTCTTACCTTTTACCACAGATTCCTTCCCTGGCCACAGTGGCTTCAGACCACCTTTGCTGCTTCCATTCTTTCAACCCACATCTCTTTCTCTTAAAAAGGTGGTGTAGTCTTGAAGTAATTATCTTTCCTTTCTCTTCAGCCTTCTCTCCTTCCTTCCTTCTGTTCTCTTTTTTCCCTCTCCTGCCTTCCTTCCTTCCCTCCCTCCCTTTGTTTCCTTCCTTCATTTCCTCCCTCCTTCCCTTTCTCCCTTCCTTCCTCCCTCCCTCTCTTCCTTCCTTCTTTCTTTTTTTTCTGGAGTACTAGTGTCAAAAAATATAGAGGTATTGGAATTGCACATTCACAGTCACTGTACTAGGAATGTCTATATAGCAGGTATTATGATCAGGGGCCCAGGTTCAAATCCCAGCTCTGCTACTTATTAGCTTAGGTTGTTAATCATTCTGAGCCTCCATCTGCTCATCTTTAAAGTAAGTGTTTATTCATAGTAGTAGCAACTTCTTAGGCTCCCTCTGATCATTAAATGCATATAAAGCTCTTAACACATAGAACTGTAATTGCACAGTAAATGTTAGATATGATTTGTATTACTTTGGTGAAACACCAGCTTGTTGCACACAATGACAGATACTTATGCTATGAAACTGACCCACAAGAAAAAAAACTACCGCTTTTTCTTACATTTGGACAAGTTGCTTGTGTTTTATCATTATATGGCAGATCCCATCTGCTTTCTAGTAAATTAAAATTGCAATCTTCTGCAAAGCCAATGCAGAGTTAGAGCACCATATTGAGGAAAGATATAAACTTAAATCGTTCAAATCTTATTTTTTTCACCTCCTGGAAGCTGTCAGGACAAAGTGTTTCTTGTATCATCTCTGCGTTAAACTAGTCTTCTGCAAGTACTGCACTAAGTAGGAAGGGGGCCTGAGTGGTAAGATATTTCACAGGCTCCAGAGAGCATCAGCCAAGATGATACAGCATGAGCAGCTCATGAGGTCATCACTATTCCAAAGAACCCAATCAATCTAAGGAATTTCTTCTTTCTCTTAACGTCCAGCCCCATTCTTACCTTTCCTGTCCTACTCTCTTCCTACCTTCTTTTATGACTCTTATTTCTGTTTAATCATTTGTCCTATCATGTCTTCTCATTTCACTCCTCTTTGGCCCTCATGGTGAGTAGAAACTACCAGGGATTTGAATATTGGCTCTAACACTTAGGAGCAATGTGACTTGGAATAAATTAGCCTCTCTGAGCCTCAGTTTCCTGATTTGCAAATAGGGCAGCATTTTCTCTCTAAAGGGACTATGTGGGTAAAAAATAAGAAAATACATATAAAGCACTTAGCCCAGGGCCTGGAACAATGTGCATATAGTGGATGGTATTATTATGATGATGATTACCTTTTGCAATACTGAGGGGTTGAACACAAGGCCTTGTGCCTGCTAGGCAAATGCTTTACTACAAAGCTGCTCTCACAGGCTCACTTTTATTTTATTTTTTTTCCAGCAGTCTTGCTAAGTTGTGCAGGCTGCCTCTGGTCTTGAATTTGAGATCTTCCTGCCTCAGTCGCCGGAGTGTCGGGATTACAGGTATGTGCCAGGGTGCCTGGCTGGTAATGTGACTATTTTGTCGTAAAGTAACTCAGTTCTTGGTTTGGATTCTGGCTACATTTCAAAAAGAAAGAAAAGATAAGAACACTTTCAGCACTAAATAAAACATCTTTTAAGCCAAACTACTTTTTTCTTCTTGCAAAATCTCCCCTAAACCTAAAAACAAAACAAAACTCCCAAACCTTCCCTAATATAGAACAAAATGAAACAAATATTAACCCTTATAAGTTTTACTAGAAGCTATATTCACAATAGCTTGCAATGGCTAGTGTAATTAATTTAATATTCTTTATTTGGAGGTAATATTTTCCAGTTGACACTGTCCAAAGTTGGCATTTGCTGTGTATTTCCAACAATGTCCATTTAGAATGCTCCATGTCTCCACTCTGGATGTTGTGGATGTGCTCATGGGCCCTGATGGACAGCTCTGTGCTAGGGCTCCATGGGAAACATGCACTGACCCCTGCCACCCAGGCCACCTTCCTTGGACTGTTTCAGCTTGATGGGCAGCCAGATAGGGTGACCACAAAAGAGGGACTTCAAGCACATGTGTGGCTGACATGTGCTCGTCACTCACAGTTCTGCCGTGTGCTGTAAGCCTTGCTGTCACCACTTTCAACACTTGCTGTAGTGTGGATCTGGAATGTCCCCCAAAAGCCCATGGTGCTCTGGGAAGTGGTGAAACCTTTAAGAGGTGGGGCCTAATGGAAGGATCTGGTCACTGGGGGTGTGCCCTTGAAGGGGAACAGGGACTCAGCCCCTTGGTCTTCCTTTCTTTCACACCTCAGCCATGGAGTGAGAGGTTCTACTCTGCGAGTACTCTCACCATGATCATGTGCTGCCAAAACAACAGGGCCAATTGATCATGGACTGGAAGCTCTGAAACTGTGAGTCAAAATAAACCTTTTCTCTTTATAAGTTTATCATCTCAGCTATTTGTTATAGTAATGGGAAGCTGATTAAAGTATCACTGTTTTCAATGTCCACTTACATTTTCCAAGTCTACTTATGACTCATCATCTTATAAAAGCTTTTAAAATGATACTGTTATCCTATCCAAAGAGTTGAACAGCAGCAATATAGCTTAGCTGGTGGTAAAATGGTTTCCTTTTCTCCACTTGTTGTTGGTTTTGTTGTGCCTTTCAATGTCAAATGTGACATGCAGGCAATGCTGAGAAAACCGTTTAAGAAGCTGATGCGATTTCTCTAGCACATCAAGGCACAGCTGGCTTGGAACTTGCTGATGCATCAAAGCCATACTATGTCATCCCTAGTCATATTCAAAAGGCCACATTTCATTTCTTTATGCCACTTTAATCTTTTTTGATAATCAGCACATCTGTGGCCACTTGGACTAGTACATTTGGCTACTTTTACGTCAATGCTTATTGTCTGTATCATGGTTTCCTATAAATGGTCTCATGTGATCAACATCCCAGGTCAGCAAACATTTAATGGATGTCAACTGCCTTCATCAGGCTATAGAGATTTAAAACAACAACAAAATCCCACAGTCTTTGCCTGGGAAGTAACAATTGAATGGAGTAGATAGAAGTTGTGAATATATGTTGTTGTTAGGGGCCATCGAGTTAGGTCCAACTCATAGCGACCCTATGTACAACAGAACAAAACACTTGCCAACACTGTACCATGCCTGGCACTATGTCAGTGATTCTCTATTATTCATAGGGTTTTCAATGGCTGATTGTTTCATGATTGCTTTGGGAGTGGATAGAACCCAGGGCCTCAGAGAATGCAGAGCAGCACTCGACCAACTGAGCTAAACCCCAGCCCTATGAATAAATAGTGATTATAAAATGTAATATTTGTTGTGATGCTCACAATAATTCCAAAAGGTAGGAGGGGTTGGTCTTAGCATACCCATTTTACATATGAGTAAACTGAGGCTAAGGGAGGTTGACTGACTTGATGAGTTAACACTCCCGAGCCATTCCCATGTTCCTGCCACTGTGGGATTATGATTCTGCTGAGGTCTCATCACAGGGCACAGCCTACATCAGAATTGGAGCTTATGTCCACTGCCTTCTAATTTATATTCATGTCCACTAAGTATTATAAGATCCTATGCCAATGGGGCTTTGGCTTCTTGATATCTTCCTATTAGAGATAAAGAAATTTCTATATATGAAGGCTTTAGGATGCTAAGTTATACAATATTAAGAACACTACGTAATACGAATAGAATGTACAAAGCATACTAGGAATGTTTACCAAGGACGGCTTGCGTATTAACTACCACCCTTCAATTTTGGGATACTTTAGGTTTGTTCAGTGGTTCATTTCTTAGCTTTTCCACATATGCTGATTAAATTACTAAAATTAACCAAAATTGCCAATTAAAGAAGTATCAAAGAGAGATTTAATATACTAAGCCAGGGGCCTTCATCCCCCGGGCCGTGGACTCTTAGGAAAAGGGCCACACAGCAGGTGGTGAGCAGCAGGAAAACCAAGGAACTTCATCTGTATTTACAGCTGCTCCCATTACTCACATTACTGCCTGAGCTCCACCTCTGGTCTGTGCAAAAGTTTTCTCCCATAAAACTGGTCCCTGGTGCCAAACAGGTTATACTAAACAATTCAGTCTTAACTGCTACAGAAAAACATACTGGAATCCTCTTCTATATTCTAAATTTAAGACATTTTTTTTAGGAGAAATCTACTTGGTAATAATAATAGCAAACATTAAGTCTTCCTATATGCCAGGCGGGGTCTGGGATTTAGCTCAGTTGGTAGAGCGCTGCTCTGCAGTCTCTGAGGTCCTGAGTTCGATTTCCAGCACCACAAAATGGGAGAAGGATGTGGCAACCCACTCCCAAGGCAATCCCGAAACAGTCAGCCGTTGAAAACCCTATGAGGGTCTCTATGAGTCAGACTCGACTCGACGGCACCTAACAACAACAACAACAACAACAACATATGCCAGGCACCCTACTAAGAACATATATCTAATTTATATAACCCTCACAATCTGATGAAGCAAGCGTAAGCATTTTTTCTATTTTACTGATGAGGAAACAGATGGTGTAGGTAACTTGCCCTAACACTGATAGCAAGTAAGCAGCAGAGCTAAGATTAAAACCTTAAGGACTGTGCTCTGCAGCTTGTGTTATTCTTTCCAATATAACACCATCAGTAATAAAAAGATAATTTAGTCAGCTGCTACTATGTAGCCAAATAAAAACAAATGTTAGAATGACTGGGAGGAGCTGTAGTACCCTCAGGAACAAATGTTCATTTTTTTTTTTTTTTTCTTTTCAGTGCTGAAGATCAAACCCAGGCCCTTGTATATGCCAGGCAAGTGCTCTACCACTGAGAATACCCCCAACCCCCTGACTATTTATCTATTTGAACAAAAAGGTGGACTCAGGCGTTTTGGAGGAATCTTTTGGAGGAAGCAGAGGCTACAAATTGCAGCAGCCTGAACTTGGGCTTGGTCTCTATTTTTTTTTTATTGGAAAATTTTAATGTACACCTTAATGTGATTCATTCTGACATGCTTTTCATTCTGACATTTCCATATATGCATTTTGTTGTACATTACACAGATAAGTTCCCCCTTACCCTCTTGAGCACTTCCTCCCCCCGTCCCACCCCCTCACCAAAGACTTCTCTTCCATTTGCTTGTCTTTTATGGTATTGTTTTTCGATATATCCTTGAGTTCCAATTATCTTTAAGATAGAAACTTTTTCTTTTCTTTTTTTCTTTTTTTTTTTTTTGCGGTACTGGGAGTTGATCCTGGGGCATCACGCCTGCATGCTTTGTAAGTGCTGGACCACTGAGCTGCACCCCCAGCCCTTTTATTTTTTTTGCT
>VMDO01027852.1:0-24697 GCA_007922755.1 Pedetes capensis | reverse complement strand
AGTAGAATTTTGCTGGTGTGTGATATTAATGATATTGTCCGATAGTTTGCACATTCAGTTGGATCCCCTTTTTTGGGAATAGGCACAAATATGGATCTCTTCCAGTCAGTTGGCCAAGTAGCTGTTTTCCAAATCTGTTGGCATAAACATGTTAACACCTCCAGTGCTGCATCTGTTTGTTGAAACATCTCTTTTGGTACCCTATGAATTCCTGGAGCCTTGTATTTCACCAGTTCTTTCAAGGAAACTTCCACTTCATCTTTCATCACCATTGGTTCCTCTTCATATGCAACCTGTTGGAATGGTTGGTCATCTACGAATTCTTTCTTCTATAATGACTCTGTGTATTCTTCCCATCTTCTTTTGATGTTGCCTGCATCATTTAATATTTTCCCTGTAGAATCTTTCACTACTGCCACTCGAGGCTTGATTTTTTTCTTCACTTCCTTAAGCTTGAGAAACACGGAGTGTGTTCTTCCCTTTTGGTTTTCTGCCTCCAGCTCCTTGCACATGTTCTTATAATATTTTTTTTTTGTCTTCTCGAGCTGCCTTCTGAAATCTTCTGTTTAGTTCCTTAACTTCATCATGTCTTCCTTTTGCTTTAGCTGCTGGACCTTCAAGGGCAAGGTCCAGTGTCTCTTTTGACATGTAATTTGGTCTTTTCTTTTTTTCTTTTCTTTTTAAGAACTTTTTGCTTCCTTCTTGAATGATATCTTTTATGTCATGCCACAACTCTTCTGGTCTCCTACCATTTGTGTCTAATGCATTAACCTAATTTTGAGGTGGTCTCTGAACTCAGGTGGGATATATTCAAGGTCATACCATGGCTCTCGTATACTTGTTCTAATTTTCTTCAGCTATAGTTTGAACTTGCCTATGAGAAGTTGATGGTCTGATCCACAGTCAGCACCTGGTCTTGTTTTGATATTTTGTACAGAGCTTTTCCATTGTCTCATTCCACATATGTAGTCAATTTGATTCCTGTATGTTCCATCTGGTGAAGTCCATGTGTATAGTCTCCATTGATGATGTTGAAAAAATGTATTTTCAGTGAAAATGTCATTGGTCTGACAAAATTCTATCATGTGATCTCCAGCTTCGTTTCTGTCACCAAGACCATATTTTCCAACTAACGAGCCTTCTTCTTTGTTTCCAACTTTTGCATTCCAGTCACCAGTGATTATCAGTATGTCTTGATTGCATGTTTGATCTCTTTGAGATTGCAGAAGCTGATAAAAGTCTTCCCTTTCTTCATTTGTGTCCTTAGTAGTGGGTGCATAAATTTGAGTAGCAGTCATATTAACTGGCCTTCCTTGTAGGCGTATGGATATTATTCTATCACTGACAACATTGTACTTCATGATAGATCTTGAAATGTCTTTTTTGATGATGAATGCAACCCCATTTCTCTTTAGTTTATCATTCCCAGCATAATAGACCATATGATTGTCTGACTCAAAATGGCCTATGCTGGTCCATTTTAGCTCACTGATGCCTAGAATATCAATGTTTATGTGCTCCATTTCTCTTTTAACAATTTGTAATTTGCCTAGATTCATACTATGTACATTCAATGTTCCAATTATTAATTGATGTTCACAGTTGTTTCTCCTTATTTTGAGTCGTTCCACATCAGCAAGTTGAGCACTCTGGGGCTTTACTCCATTTCCGTCATCATGGTAGACTATACTTGGAGGAGGCAACTCTTCCCCAGTAGTCTTTTGAGTGCCTTCCAACCTGGTGGCCTCATTTTGTGGCACTATATCTGACAGTGTCTCTTTGCTATCCATAGGGTTTTCAATGGCTAGTTGTTTCGGGAGTGGCTCTCCAGGTCCAACTTCCTAGTCTGTCTTAGTCTGTCAGCTCAGCTGAAAACCTGTCCACCATGGGTATCCTTGGTCCTGTCCGAGGTTACAGTGGCAGAGCTCTCAGCCTCATTGCAACAGGCAAGCCTCCACAGTGCAGCAAAGTGACAGACATGTGGGGGTTTAAGTTGGTAATTAAGCTAAATGAGGTTTTAAAAGTGGAGAATAAGTTCAATATGATTAGTGTCCTTATAAGAAGAAAGAGACAGAAATGGTAGTGGCAAAGACAAGTAGACAGACAGACAAACAGACAGACACCAGGAACATTTATGCACAGAGAAAAGTTCAGGTTAATTCAGAGAGAGTATGGCCCTCTGCCTGCAACCATAGCCCTGTGGCATCCGATCCCATCAGATCTCGGAAGCTAAGCAGGGTTGGGCTTGCATGGGAGACCCCCTGGGAACACCATATACTGTAGGCTTGGGAGAGGGACCCAGCAACCCACCCCCAAAGATCAATCCGCCATTGAAGACCCTATGAACAGCAGAGAAGCACTGACAATAGTGTTTTTCCCTGTGTATGTGGGGTCTCCATGAGTCAAATACCAACTGGAGGGCACCTAACAACAAGGACATCATGGCCCTCTGAAGCTAAGAGAGGCATTTGGAGAAACCACATCTTTTTTCCTGTTGATCTGAGGTTTCCAGCTCCTAGAAAGTTGAAGACAATAAAATTCTGTCATTTATGTCACTCACTCTTGCACTTTCTTATGACAGTTCAAGCTGACTAACACAATCACTCATTTGGTAAGAAGTAGACTCTCAACCCAAATCCATTTTATAACTCCAAACATTGGTTCCAATAAATACCTTATCACTTAAACACCAGTCAAATTATACATATTGTTGTCAGATTAACCAGCAAAATAGGGCTTCTATAAACTCATCCACAACATTTTTAATAACATGCCCTAAGGTGCACAGCCATGAAGTAGCAAATCTGGGACTCAAACCTTGGATGATACGTTTTTAACTACCTCTCTGCAACTGCTTCAAATATTCAAATTCACCATTTATATTCTTCCACTCATATTAAAATTTTATTGGATGCATAGAGTTAACTTCCTGGGCAAAATTTCTTTACTTTCTTTCTTTCTTTTTTTTTTTCTTTTTGTGGTTCAAGGGGTTGAACCCAGGGCTCTGTGCTTACATGATTTCTTAAGTGCTGTACCACTGAGCTGCACCCCCAGCCCCTTTTTTTCTTTACTTTTTGAGACAGTATCTCACTAAATAATGCAGACCGCCTCTGGTCTCAAACTTGCAATCCTTCTGCCTCTGCCTCCTAAATTGCTGGGATTGCAGGATTATAGGCATGCTCCACCATGCCCAGGTTGGGCTAAATTTCTGTTGTCAAAAAAATGTTCTTTTTTTTTAAACAACTTCAGGACATTTAAAGACAGAGTGTCAGATTTAAAGGTTTGATATCTAAATAGAAAGAATCATTTTATCATTCATACTTTTCACAATTTTAGTATTATTCCTCAAATCCTAAAGATCCTCCTGAAACCAACCAAGCATTTTATCATGTTTTCAAGGTACTCATACTTCTGTAAAATTTTTGGAAGTCTATATTATCAATGTGCAAAACTCCAGCACTTCTTTTAAATGACTAAGACCTAGTTAAATCAAGTCTCATTCAGGGAAAAATATAATAATCAAATATGAAGGATTAAGCAGATAATTAAAGATCTTCTGTGTGTCCAAGTTTTACATATATGAAAGCAAATTGTTATCTAATTCAGCATTACTGCTGACAGATGAATTAAACTTGTTCTCCTTAAATAGGCCTAGTGCTTAAAACATTAAGATTTTTTTTTAAATTTTTCAGTATCAAAAGACCAGAAGGACCACTTTCAAATGCTCACAGAGGATAATCAACCATGTTTCTTTCTTGGCTTCTAGCTCTTGGCTAACTATATATTTCTCTTTTCATTTAACAAACATAAGAGGGACTATAATTTGCAATACAAAATTAAGTATAATGTCAGTAAACTAATTATAGTATTTACTCTTTCAAGGTACACATTTCCACTATTGTGTAGCTCGGCTTATTTGATCTCCATCAATAGAATGCTCTCATGTTCTGAAATCCTACTAATCCAAAGTCTGGCCAATAACTGGCTGTGCCTAGTTATTTTCTGCTATATTCAAGTAGCACTCAAGCTAATGCTCAAAAATGAGCTTAACAAAACATTGTGAAATCAATAAAAACTTGAAGTTGTATTTTAATACAAAGGTTAATTTCATAGATATCATCATGATATTTCCTTGCATTACCCTTCATAATATCTTCCTTCCAGTGATACCTACTTGCCCACTTGCCCACAGCAAGGGAACAATAATTTTGGTGTGGCTCCCATGTTTCAGGCCCACCGTAGTCTGAGGTCTGAGAGTAGAAAATTGAGAAAACATGGCCTCAGGTGACAGCAAGTTCTTGGGACACCAAGGTTAGAGAAACAAAGTCAGGTCCAAGCCTCAGTGATCTTATACTTTCTCAGGGTTTTGCCTATGCATTTGCTTATTTGCTTACATAATTTCTGCTTGTGCATCTATAAATTTTATTTATGGTCCATAGGTAGCTTCTGTCTTGCTTAGAGTCCATGTTGTTGTTAGGTGCCATCAAGTCAGGTCCAAATTATAGCAACCCTATGCACAACAGAATGAACCACTACCCAGGAATGTACTATGCACATGATCTTTTCATGTTTGAGCTCATTGTTGTAGGCACTTGTGTCAACTCTTCTTTGAGGAGGCAACTCTTCTCCAGTTATCTCTTGAAGACTTTCGAGTCTGGGGGGCTCATTTGCTGACATTTTGGCAGTGCTTCCCTGCTAGTCAAAGGGTTATCAATGGCTAATTATTTGGGGAGTATGTTTCTCCCTAGTCTGTTCCAGTCTGAAAGCTCAACTGAAACCTGTCCACAATGGTTGGCCCTGCTAGTATCTGAAATACTGATGGCATAGCTTTCAGGATCACAGCAACACACAAGTCCCCACAGTATGACAAGTTGGCAGACATGTGGGGGTAGAATTTATGCAGGAGCTATGTAACTTCTCTGAGGCCAATTTAACTTACTTTCACATCCACTTAAGTAAAATAAAATCTAAAGGGATAATTTGATGTTGGGGGTGGGTTTTAAAATGTGTAATGAGCACACTCAAACTGTATGGCAGTGGTTCTTCCACTTGTGTCCTATCAACATAGGCATCACTTAGCTCATGCAGGGATCACTTAGGTCTGGGCTCCTAGGGACAGACTTGACTTGCAGGGTTAGTGGTGGTCAGGCTGGTAAAATCTAGACATTTTCCCTGTGCAGTGCACTGTGCCCACAGTAACTCTTTAGAGTTCTCCTTCTAATTCCCTTAGGGGAAAGTCAACTGGCTATAAGAGCATACTGCAAAGCTATCTTTAGGAACAGCTTGAGTCAGAAAGATTAATTGCAGTAAATACATTTCCTTGCAAGCTGGAATTGGGTAACTAAAAGAGACCGAGGTAAGGAACAGTAGCAATAAATGCTTAGAGGGCAAATTTGTACACTACAAATTATTTTCTTGTATAGACCATAAACTAAGGTTTTGGGGAAATAAACCCAAAAACCTGACGATGAAAACAGTGATGACAGAATATGCTTGCGTGTGACCTGAAAAGTCTACATTATTCGCTGTCTCCTGAAGAAGAAGTTTTCCAGCCCTTGGCTTACAAGTACTAATATTCCTCATCATTATGAGTTGCAAGCCAAGAGAAGCAAAATGTGAGTAATCTAATGGAATTATGACACAGACCATGGCATCCACAGATGCCAGGAGCTTGGTTAGACAATTTTGAAAGATCCAGATGAGAGAAAGTTTTAATTATGTCATATAGTTGGACAATGAGAACTCCATTGTTACCATTGTGAGTCAGACACTACAGGCACTTCCAGAAACACTATCAATAGTTGATGCTTCAGCTGCTATTGCTTGATGTGAGCCATGAGAGCTACTGCTCCCAGCATCCTTATCAACATGGATTGTCCATAGTCCCCATTCTTTTACATGACTCGCTTCTGATTTGCCATTTCTGATGGATTTGGATTATTTATAGACCTTCATGCATCTTCCTGTTTTCAAATTAGATGGGATGACAGGAAAGTACTAAGTACTATTAACGCTACCTATTATTATTATTGTAGTTTGTTTTATGCCACATGGGGATGGAGTGATTCACCTCATTATAAGTTTATATGCCACCTAATAAGTTAGTAATACAAAAATCATGAGTAGTTTACATACAAAAATTAGTAGATAAGAAAAATGGGTTGCATATGCAGAAAGAAACACAAATGCCATGGGAAATTTGACACCTTGAGAAAAGACTGCCTAGTGGTCATAAAGCCTGCCAGCACTACAGTTTCTGTTGTTGGATTTCCATGAGATTTCCATTGATTTCCTAGATAGATACTTTTTAAAATATAAACTCATATGAGGAGTATATATTTACAATCTTATAAGTTTGAACTGGAAAGATTTTCCTATTTCTCTCTACCAACCTCTCATGCTGGTTGGGAATCCCATATTCACAGGTAAAAGAAATACAACTCAAGACAACTTATGAGGATTTATGGAGTTTCCTCAAATACACAAGTGATACTCTCCTTATGAATACATCGATTGGAATTGCTACTTGTACCTTGGCTTCACTCTATACCTCATTTAACCATTTTGTTCAGTAGACATGTTGTTGTTGTGTTAGGTGCCTTTGAGTTAGTGTCCAACTCATAGCAACTCTAAATACAACAGGCAAAATACTATTGTCAGTGCTTCTCTGCTATGCATTCAATGCTTTCAATGGTAGATTGTTCTTTGGGAGTGGGTTGCTGGGTCCTTCTCCCAAGCCTACAGCATCTCATATTCCCAGATGGTCTCCCACCCAAGTCCTAAACAGGCTCAACTCTGCCTAACTTCTGAGGTCTGATGGGATTGGACACCACAGTGGTATGGCTGCAAGCTCAGCAGACATAGGCTTTAAGAAAGAAAGAAGAAAAATATCATAAAAAATGTTGACCTCTGGGTTTTTTATTTCATATTTTTAGCCAGAGAAAAAGAAAAAAATATGTTTTGTATTTGAAGTCTACAATTTTGGTGAAATGATTCATGGACCTAATCTGAGTGTCCATCACTAGAGCAATCAGCTAGGGTCAAGGTTATGACTTGTATTTTTGGCTTGAAAAACATTCTTCCTTATACACACATACAAAAAACCATGATGTAGCTCTTTACTTCTAAATCCATGTAATATTAAATTGGTTACATAATTATAATAAATGGTGATATAATGAAGAGATGTACCATGCACTATTTAGTATATTCATTAGGAAATGAGATTGACTGAACTAAGAATTCTTCTTTAACTGGATACCATGGCTGATTCCACACTATAGAATAACTACCAAATAGCTTATTACTATGTATTTAATTTAATCTTGGTATAATTATGTTCTGAAGGAACTTTCAGAAAAGAACTTTTTAGTCTTCTTCTGCAAGAATGTGTGAAAACTCTAATAAGAATTTCACTGAAAAAAAAATTGTCTCTGGGCCGGTGTTTTTCCAGATTTCTTTCCCAGAGTTACCCAGCATTTTTATTTTTTCATTCTCTGGCCAGCTGTGTCTACTGACTTTATTCTGATATTAAAAGAGGGAGGTTATTCTTCCATAATTTGGCAGAAAGAACATTTTCAGGCTTAGGGTCAAATGCAACAAGAGATTCTGCCTTGGAAAGCAGCTTTGGAAGCTTCATGTTCTCTGTAAGATATTAAACATTCTCCATGGCAACAGTAGCGCTTGTGTGTTCAATTTAACTATTCCGTGGCTACACAAAGTATTATAGAAAGAAGAGTCACTAGTTCAACAGCCTTGGAAACCATTTCAGTATGGATGGTATTTGATCCAGTCTTGAAAGAAAATTCAAACTTAAATAGCATTACATAAGCAGTAACTGAGACAGCAATATCTTGGCTAATGATACACTATTTTTACCATTCTGCCTTTCAACATGTTTTTCCATCTGAGTAGCAGTTATCTGAATTAATTGGTACAGCCCTGTAATTGAAAAAACTGAGGATCTAACAAAATCTTGAATTCTTCAGCAATTTTCCTAAAATATGGAAAAACCTTTCACTGCAGTTCTCAATTTGGCTTTTGATTGGATTTAATTCAAATTCTGTGTATTGTCATTTGATCCAGAAATTTTACACTGTAGTGTTTTGGGGGGATTTTCATTGTTTTTGTTTTACTTGCTGTTGTTTTCTCTGCAAAAATCCCAAAGAAAAACAGCTAATTTAGGATTGGAAAAGAAATAGGAAAAAATAAAAGTTACACAAATGGATTATGTAGATTAAGCTGAGTTAGAAGAGAGACAGATGCAAGGCAGTTGGTGATTTATCAGAAAGTCATAGGGGTTTTGAGACTTTCTTGTAGTTAGATTTATGTTCTGAGACTTCAATATAATTCAAGGAACTGAGTTTTGAGTGCTTGATGCTTTATCCCCTAATTTTTCTAGTGTGGAAAAGTCTAAGTTATACTTCAACTCTATACTATCAGCAGTTATTCTTCTTCGAAGACTTTTATTTGACAAATACTTGACCAATAAGAGAGGTCACTTTTTTGGCAGTATGTGCTTGAGTGTGGCATCTCAAGATCCCTGAGCAAACATATAGTGGGACTAAGTTGAGGATCAATAAACTAACCAAGGTTGAACAAAATGTACGCAACACAAAATAACTTCTTTTGCAAGTTATTGAAACAGGGAATGCCTCATAGAAGTTTTGTGTGGAAATAGAGAGTTCCTGAGATACTGCTTCCATTCTTTTTCTTTTTTGTTGTTGTTGTTGTTAAATATTTTGATTTTATACATTTATGGGGAACTAAGTTATAGTTCAGTTCATATATACAGTATGCAATTATCAAATCAGGAGTGTTGACACTTCCATCTCCTCAAACATTTTACCAAAAAGTTGTTAATGTGTAGGGCCAATTGTGTATATTTATGAAGTATGGTATGATTATTTTAACTTAGATTGCATATAGTATATTGTGACTCTCTATAATATTTTCATAAAATTGCATTGTGTATTTTGTACTTGTTCTCTGCCTTTCAACTTCGATATGTTTCTCCTCCTCTACCTCTCTTCTTTTTCAAGGGAACAATCCCTTACACAATTCACAGACATAGATGACCATCTAGCTTCAAAGAAAACTGCATGAAACAATGTTGTTGTTGTTATTGTTAGGTGCTGTCAGTCCAACTTATAGTGACCCTTTGGGCAAAAGAATGAAATACTCCCTGACACTGTGCCATGCCTGGCACTATTGTCAGTGCTTCTCTTCTATTCAAAGGGTTTTCAATGGTGGACTGTGTCGGGAGTGCCAACATAAGATGTTTTATATAAAAAGATTTAATGACCTTATACAAAGACATAGATTGAAAAATCTTACACAAAATCATATTTGCTTATAAATCTTAAGGCAGCAAACTAAATTTAGCAATGAGAGCTCAATGACTCTAATTAAAACTCAAATCCTCATTGACAGGAAGTGGGAATCATTTTTTTCCTAATTTTTATGAGCTGAGGTACTGGGTAGAATATTCTCTTTATCAATATAGAGATGGGTTATTATTTATTTTGCTCTGATCAATAGTGTCTATATCAGGCCATCCTTGAGAAAAGATAGAATTGCAAAGTTAAAAAAAATAATGTAATTTGTGAGGCCCTAGGAAAATGTTACAGGGCTTTAACATTTACGTCATCCACAACCATTAGCCTTCTTAGTCCCTAAGTTTTTCCAAACTAAGCTTTTGTTTTTGGGTCAAGACAGTTATTAGAGAATCAAATTATTTCATGTATACTACAGTTCTAATGATCAGGTCAATATCTGGGGATGTTAGCTATATAAATTACCTTATCTACATACCCTTCACTCATAGACTTGTAGTAGTAAAATAATTAAATGTCCAATTTAATTTAAACATAACTCCTGTATAATAATTTAAATCTTCCCTCTGGGTTGTGCTAATAGATCTTGTTTAAAAATATCATAAACAATAATAAGACTTCACCAAGAGCTGCCCATTACCCCAGTGAATTCATTTTTTAAAGGAAGATAGTTTTGATTATACAGGTAAGAGTAAATAAATGTTTAGGAAAAATAAATAAATATTTCACTAAAAGTTACTAGGTGATTATTATTAGTATCAGATAATATTTTAGATATTGAGTATTTACAACAATAAACAAATGTAACATTTCAAAAAATCTGAACATTAAAAATGGTTTTATATGCACACTTACAAAATGCACATATATTTATACCTTCATAAAATTTCTCAATAGCAAAGAACCTTCCCAAAAGAAAAGGTGTAAATCCTACATGCTTAGTATAAAGGTTATGATTACAAATTTGTTGTTAGTGAATTTTTTACTCCATTCTCTTTATCTGACCCCTACCTCTCACCTTGGTTAAAACAAAAAATGGGAAGGAAAAGGAAAAAAAAATGATCCCTCAAAGCTACAATATTTGGGAATTGTTCAAGAGACATATAAGTCCATCACTTGCTTTCTTTTCCCTGTGTTCTCATGATGAATATAATTGTGTATCCTCATCCACCTGGGCATATTCTCGTGGATATCTTTTCACACACACACACATGCATGCAGTGGGCTGTAACTTAATTGAGTAGAATGGTATTTGCAATGCAAGTATAATCAGTTATGATCTGTTCTTGTGTGAATGATGCTATAAAATTGTATTGTAATGCATGCTTCATTAACCACAATATCCACTTTCAAGTATAAACTCAGGACATTCCCCATTATGAGTTATTAAAGCTTCCAGGTTAGGCCCACTTTAGAACAGGCTTGTAAAGTTGGCAGTGGTATCTATACTTGTCTGAATGATCTGGTCCATTACGGGTTTCAAATTTATTCTGGAAAATCAAGAACCCAGTTTTACTAATGTCAATTCTATTTTGCTTGGCTCATTGCCTGAATTAAACTGTCATGGGACTGACTAGTCAACCTCCACAAGTTTGGGCATTTGCCCTTTCATCCTGGATTTCATCTGCTCTAAACTGATAAACTAATCTGAGGCAAGTGTACATTTTGGAACTGGTGGCATGATGAAGCCTATGGTGCATTACACTTTCAATTGGAATTTTTCTTTTTCCTTTTTTACTTTTAACTGAAACTTTATTCATTTATGGAACAAAATAAAAGGCAAAATATAAAATATTAAGTTTCAAATTTCGTATTGCAATTTCTTTTTTTTTCTTTTTTTCTTTTTTTTTAATTGGACGTTTTTAATGTACACCTTAATGTGATTCATTCTGACATGCTTTTCTTTGTGGCATTTACGTATATGCATTTTGATGTACATTACTCATATAGGTTCCCTCTTACCCTCTTGAAACAAACTGGTGTGATAACTTTTTGAATGAACATTGATTTAGTCTTTTGAGTTAACCGCCACTTATAAATGTAGCCTAGACACAGAGAGAGATTGATTAGACAAATGAGTTATCTTCCCGGCTAAAATCTACAAACTTGTAAGAATTCATTTACTTCCCTGTTTTAATCTATCTAGAATTTGTAAATGTTCTCAATTCTGACCTCAACTGGCATCTCCCTCCTTACTTCTTGGCCTAACGTGCCAAACCCATAATAAAATGTTTACTTTGATGACCATATGCAAATTGAATATGGAACTTATCAACTTTCTCTAAATATTCAGACAGTTCAGTTCACATGAGAACAACATCGACATTCACTGGAAAGTCAGGGAACTCCAGGTCCAGATGGGATGAGATCAGGAGAGGTAGAATAATGGAAGATTAACCTTTGGTGTGGAAGACAACAGACACCTCACAATAAGAGCCTAGTCAGTGGTACAGACCAGTATCTCCCCAAAATATCAAATTCTGCTTGTTGTATTAATGAGGTGGTGTGTCACTGTGGCAGAGAAACCTACTGAAGAAAACTTATGGGAGAAAATATTTATTGTGGACTCACAGAGGATCAGTCCTTAATGGCAGTGAGACAGGCATGGCTGTGGCAGGTCCCGTGGCAGAGAATATTATGTCTTCATGATCAGCAGGCCAAGTGAAAAGAATGACCAGAAACTTTGGTCTGGATAAAAACTTCCAAAGCCCACCTGCGGGGAGTAACTTCTGCAAAAGTAGAATACCACCTACCAAAGTTACATAACCTCCTAAGACACCACCACCAGCTGGAGACCCAATATTCAAACACATAAGCTCTGGAGGATATTTGGATATAAATCATAACAATTGTGTTTACTGACCATCTTTCTCTTTCTCAAACATGGAATCTGGTTTGTACAGTGTTTGATGTGTCCTTCCTCAGAAATATCGCCTGCTGCATGACATCAGTTGTGATATCTTGAGCCCAGAACACAGAATAACTGACCAAAAGAAGAAGATAAATGATTCTAACCCTTGAAAATGAATTAGATATCCTGTCCCTGTATGCATTTCCTAAATCTTCCTTTTATGCCTATCTGTAAAAATAAATCACATAATAAATTTTAGTCATGTTTGTTGGATTACCAGATATTTGATTTGATAGTATTCTTCTTTTGTACAACACCATGTAAGAGTGTCTAGTTTATTTTGTCTTAATATCTTGCACAATTCTCAGAGATAAAGCCAAGAAGTATATGTTACCAGGATATTCAGAGTGTCTAGCAGTCACTGCTCTCAGTGATATCATGGGCAAAGAGATAATGATGACAGTAGTCCCATAAGTGAGATCTGAACATCTACCTGGAATAATTCTACTTGGAGACAAAGTGGCTAGGGAAAGCAGAGAATCAACTCATGGTTAGTGTGAAAGAAATTAAGAGAGTTATATCAGAAGTAGGTGCTCTCCTTTCAGAATTTTTATGTTTTTTCTAAAGTCCTCCCCATACCACCCATAACATCACAACTCATTTCCAATTGAATATCTTCCTTAAAATATAAATCTTATAATATCATTCCCTGTTTAAAATGCTTTATTGGTTTTCCAGTCACTTGGATATAAATCCAGTGATGTACCTTAGCATACTATGATTGACCTTCTACCTCTGCACCATACCCTTCTCCAAGCCAGCTTTCTCATTCATCATCTCCCAACCCACATACTCCTCTTCCTATTTTTAACCCAAACCATGTATAGCAGCCTAAAGTTGTCATTATTTGTAATTTACTTCCGTATATTTTCATACAAGGTATTCTATCTCCAGAATCCAATTCCTCTTTCCAAGACAATATCTTCTCTGGGAAACATTGAATAACTTCGTACAGACTAAGGAGAGAATTATACCAATACTTCTCATAGAATTATCTTTTCTCTTCTATAATAGTATTTATTATCCTTTAGCATAGAGTATTTTGCATATTTATACCCCATTAGTGCATGAGCACCTTGGGAGCAAAGAATATGTTTTCTTTATCTTTGTAACATAGGACATAACAAAAAGGATGAGTGAATATCTATTAGATTCCAGATATTTATAACAATCTAACATTTTACATGCCTGCACCCATACCACTGTGGCACCTGATCCCATCAAATCTTGGAAGCTAAGCAGAGTCAGGCCTGGTTAGTGCTTGGATGGGAGAATGCCTGGGAATAAAAGGTGCTATAGGCCTGGGAGAATGACCCCATAACCCACTTCCCCAAAACAATCAGCCATTGGAAACCTTATGAATAGCAGAGAAGTGTTGACAACACTGTATCATCTGTTGCACAAAGGGTCTCTATGAATCAGGCACTGACCCCATGGCACCAACACCACCACCAACAACAACATTTTACATAGAAAAGAGGATCAGGTGTTATCTGATTAAGCTATTGTCCTAGTTTAGATGCTATTTTTACTCTTTCATTCATGCTTTTCTTTTTGTTTATTGCTTTTAGTGAGTAGGAGAAAGTTGTATATATAAAATATATTTTTTATCAGTTTACCATCCAGTGCAGAATCTAGAACTTACTATCAATTCAATAATCAAGCATATCATGACTGAGCAATGATCTGGGTAATATAAGACATGTTGATAGTGGGGAAAATTAGAATAAGTAGAAGATAAATTAAGCTGATAGTAAGTAACATAGTAATTTCAAATAGTCTTGCAGTCTTTTCTCTTGCAACAGGCTTTCTCAACTCTGAACATCAACTATTATTTTTTAACAGATATTTTTAATTTCTTATCCACCTTCCTGAGTATAAATCAGAATTAGAACTGTCATACCAAGAAAAAGAAATCCTTGCCTCAACAAATTAAAATAAAATGAAATCATTCCCTGTTCCCTATCATATCACAATGGAATAAAAGTAGAAGTTCAAAACAAGGAAAACTGCAAAAAATTATAAATACATGAAGATTAAATACCACACTTCTAAATGATCAATGAATCATCAAAAAATAAGAAAGGAAATTAAATAATTCATTAAATTAATTGATAATGAAAACACAACCTATCAAAATTTATGGGATACATCAAGGCAATTCTAGAAGGGATGATCATAGCCATGAATGCCTACATTAAAAAGATAATGAAGGCAAAATTAAATAACAATAATACACATCAGGACAGTAGAAAGTTAGCAACAAGTTAACTCTAAAACTGGCACACAAAAAGAATTAATTAAGATCAAGACAGAGATTAATGAAATAGAGATAAATGGGACAATATAAAAAATAATGAACTAAAAGTTGATCTTTGAAAAGAAACAAAATTGACACTATCTTAGCCAAACTCACCCAAAAAGAGAAAAGGCCTTAATTAATAAAATTAGAGATGAAAAGAAGATTATAACTGATACTAATGAAATACAGTAGATCAAAGAAGACTATTTTGAGAATATGTACTCCCCAAAACTAAAGAAAGGGTTTGTTAATACTCATGATCTACCAAAACTAAATCCTGAAGTATAAACAAATTAAGCAGACCTGTAACAAGCAATGAAATTGAGGTAGTAATAAAGACTCTCTCAACAATGAAAACCCATATTCTGATGGGTTCATAAGTGAATTCTCAAACATTTAAAGAAGAATTAATACTCATTCTCCCCAAATTATTTCATAAAATATAAAAGGAAAGTATACTTCTAAATTTACTCAATAAATATTGTACCACCTGATAACAAAACCAGATAAGGAAATTACAAAAAAAAAAAAAAAACCAACCTAGAGTTCAATTTCCCTGATGAAAATTGATGCAAAAATTTTCAATAAAATTTTTGCAAACTGAATATATATATACACATATACACACATATACATATATACATATGTATATATGTATGTATACACATGAATATATGTACATATATATATCACAAGATGTGCACACAGAAATCACATGATCATCTCAATTGATGCTGTAAAAGTTTTGACAAAGTTCAGCATTCCTTCATGATGAAAGTATTGAAGTAACTGGCTATAGAAGGGATATTTCTTAACATCATAAAGGCTATGTATGAAAAACCCATAGTCAACAGCATATTAAATGAACAATACAAAGTATTCCCTCTGAGATCAGAAAGAAGGCAAGGATGTCCACTCTCTTCTCTCTTATTCATTATTGCAATTAAAGTCCTAGACAAAGCCATCAGGCAAGAGAAAGAAATATAAAGGGTACAAATAGGGAAAGAGGTGGTGGTTAAATTATCCCTATTTGAAGATGACATGGTCCTATAACTAGAAGATGCTAAAACTCCCCCCAAAACTCTTAGACCTAATTAGCTCATTCAGCAAAGAGCAGGATGTAAAGTTAACACTCAAAAATGAGTAGCCTTCTTTTATACATACAATGAACAGGAAGAGAAAGAAATAAAAACAGCAATCCATTCACAATAACCCATCAAAAATTAAATAGTTAGGAATCAATCTAATCTAAGACCCTCAAGATATCTACAATGCAACATCCAATTCACTAAAGAAAGCAATCACAGAAGATACTAGAAACTGGAAGAATCTCCTTTGCTCATGGATAGAAAGAAATACTATTGTGAAATGGCTATTCTACAAAAAGCAATCTACAGATTCAATAAATTCCCATGAAAATTCCAGTGATTTATTTCACAGAAATAGAAAAAAAAATAAAAAGAATTTTAAGATTTATATGAAAGCACAAAAGACTGGATATATTAAACACAATCCTAAGCAGTAAAAATTGTGAAGGATTCATTCCAATATCTGACTTCAAACTATACTATGGGGCCATATTGGCAAAAACACCTTGGTACTGGCAGAAAAACCACCAGGAAGAATAAAAGACAAAGCTATACACTTGATCTTTGACAAAGGGGCCAAACATGTACTTTGGAGAAAAGATAGCCTTTTAATAAATGATTCTGGGAAAATTGGCTGTCTGCACATACAGGAATGAAAACAGACCTATACCATTCAACTTGTGTGAGAAGCCACTCAAAATGGATAAGAAATACCAACATAAAACCAGAAATCTTAAACCTACTAGAAGAAAAGATGGGAAACACACTCCAACATATAGAGATAAGCAAATACTTCTTAACAACACTCCAATTGCCCAGGAAACTGTACCAAGAATTGACAAATCAGATTACATAAAATTTTAAAAGCTTTGTACAACAAAGTGAACAATTAATAGAATAAAGGGAGAGCCCAAAGAATGGGAGAAAATCTTTGCATTCTACACATCTGACAGAGGAGTAATTTCTATCATATACAAAGAACTCAAACTCCAGGGTAACAAATAATCCCATAAATAAGCGGGCAATAGAACTGTTCAGACAGTTTTCAAAAGAAAAATACAAATGACTAATAAAAACATGAAAAAATGTTCAATATCCCCAACCATTAGGGAAATGCAAATCAAAATAACACTGAGATTCCATCTCACTCCAATAAGAATGGCCAAGATTAACAAAACAAACAACAAATGCTAGTGCATATGTGAAGAAAAAGTAACAATTTTACATTGCTGGGGGGCTGTAAATTAGTTTAGCCAGTATGAAAACCAGTATGAAGGTACCTTAGAAAACTAAAAATAGAACCACCACATTATCCAGCTATACCTCTTGTAGGAATATAACCAAAGGAAGATGAGTCATCATACCAAAAGGGCACCTGCACTTCTATATTTAATGCAGCATTCTTCACAATTGCAAGGATATGGAATCAACCCAGATGTCCATCAACAAAGGATGGGATTTTTAAAATGTGGTATATATACATAATGAGATATTATTCAGCATTAAAAAAATAAAATTATGTCATTTGTATAAAATGGATAGAACATAAAATCACCATTTTAAGTATACTTCAGACTCAAAAAGATAAATATCATGTTTTCTCTCATAACTGGGAGCTAAATGTGCCTTAAAGGAAAATAAATTCATGATAAAACGTGTGTGTGTATAAATGTGAAATCATATAAGTGGATCCAATGTGAGAGGCAAAGGGACTAGTGAGAGGATGTTGTCTATGGGAGTGTGGAGTGGAAGGATAACTTAGAGGTCAAATTGAGAAAAAACACAAAATAAATGATGTTAACTTTATGAAAATACTAAGAAATACTCATGGCATAACCCATGGTTGTATATGGCTATCACTGAATGTTAATTAATATTCTTATTATTTATTTATTTATTTCCATTTTATATATTATTTTGTTCTATAAAACGTTTAAGTAGAAGGAAGTGTAAGCAATCCTGATTTGGCAGTTGCATAATGAACATATCAACCTACTTATCACTCTGTCCCCTACCAACATATATAGATAAAATAATAATATAAAAAAGAAATCATAAGCACACAGTCTGATTAATTTTCACAAAGCAAAAACTCTTATGTAAATAACACCCCCAACCAAGATACTGTCATTTTTAGCACTTGTAAGCATATTTTATTTATATATAACTTTGTAAGTGAAATTGCACTTTATGATCACATCAGGTTCTTAAAGAGGATTGACAAAGCCCTAGATTGTTTGAGTAATCAAGCCTGCATTCAACTTCTGATTGCTAAATGTATTATTAAAAGGCTTTCAGTTGAGCCTGAACAAAATAAAATGGATTAAAACCAGCCATGAGCATCTTTTTATATATTTCCACTTCCTCATGTAATAAATAGTCATATAAGCAGACACAATCCTCTAAAATTTCTATCTGGAAATATTTATTTGTGCCTAGGCATATGTGGGTTGGTCCAAAGGTTGTAGGTTACCAATTTCTTCAGTGCTGTACACCCTCTACAACCTCTACATATGTGACCAACTTAGCCTTTTGCCTGCAACCCTACCACTGTGGCATTCAATCCTGTCTTGGAAGGTAAGCATGGTTGGGCCTGGTTAGTATTTGGATGGGAGACCATCTGGGAACACCAAGTGCTGTAGGCTTGGGATATGGACCCAGCAATCCACTCCCAAAAAAACAATCAGCCATTGAAAACCCTATGAATTGCAGAGAAGCAGTGACAGTCTTGTTTCGCCTTTTGTAAGTAAGGTCGCTCTGACTTGGACACCAATTGGATAGCACCTAACAAGAACAAGGCATGTGTGATGCTGTGCTAAGAACTATAATTTTATAGTACATATTGCACTTCTTTATTCTAATATTTCTTAACTTGACAGATCTAAAATATTCAAAATATTATACATTACCTAAGGCAATCCCACCTGCAGCTGTAGCCCTGTGGCATCCGATCCCGTCAGATCTCGGAAGCTAAGCAGGGCCAGGCCTGGTTAGTACCTGGAAGGGAGACTGCCTGGGAACACCAGAAGCTGTAGGCTTGGGAGAAGGACCCGGCAACCCCCTCCCAAAAATCAATATGCCATTGAAAACCCTATGAACAGCAGAGAAGCACTGACAATAGTGTTTCCCCTGTTGTACAAAAGGTCGCTATGAGTTGGATACCGACTCAATGGCACCTAACAACAACAACAACAACAAGGCAATCCCGAAACAGTCAGCCATTGAAAACCCTATGAGGGTCGCTATGAGTCAGATACCGACTCCATGGCACCTAAAATAACAACAAGAATTGCTAATTAGATGGCCATTGCTTTCTCAGGAAAGTCATACCCAAATTTTCATTCTAGTCCAGCATTAAATTGAACTTACCTCGGTAAGTTTATATCTCTGCCTTGTGAGCTACCTTGCAATTTGCTGTTAATTACAAATTGATGGATTCTCTACCTGTGCTAGAGAGAATTTCTTCTACTCATCTCTCTTTACTTAAGTGGAGGCTTTGCAACATGAAAACCACCCCAGGCTGCAGAAGGCAGTTCTGGGTTGTGCCATTTAGTGGCCCAATTGGAACATAGGGAGGAGACACACAGTAGACCTATAGAGCCCCATCTTGAGTCCTGTTTGCATACCAAATTTTGCTTAGTGAGACAACCAAACTGAACTAGAAACATCTTCCTTTCATCAATACTGTCCCTTTGTTGTCATGCATTTATTTATTCCTTCAGCTCTTCCAATGTGTCCAGATCATAGAAGGGTTTTAACAGAAACTTATTGAATACGTATTGTGGTAAAAGCCTCTCTACATACATATTGCTTTGCAGAGAAAGCTAAACCTTGCTTAACTTCTTCCTCAATATCAACTCATATGAATGAATCAAGTTGCCCTTGACTTTCTTGATCTGCGTACTGAAAAGAGACTGCTCAACCAAAATATAACTACATTTCTTCCAGGTTTTATTCTATGTGGCACTATCACCATTTTACTTCCTCATGACCAAATCTCAATGTTGGTGGTCAGTAGATGTGAAGTGTCAGATGTGACCACCATTGTGACTGAACATGTCAGCTCAAGTACTGCCTAGTTCTAAAAATCTTCAGGGATGGAAACATTTCCGTGGAGAAATCATTAAGTCTAAACAAAAGCTTAAAACGTTTTTGATGTCAACCTTATGGTCTGAAAGTGCTGTGGCTATCTGTATCCACTAGAATTATATATTGCAATTAAGAAAAAAATAGACCTAATTTTAAAAAAATGATACATCTTATTTACCATCAAAAAGTCTGTTTTTTTTTCTTTTAACTTTTTTGAAATAGGGTCTCGCTAAATTATGCAGAGTGCTTCTGGTCCTGAACTTGCAATCCTCCTGCCTCTGCCTCCTGAGCCACTGGGATTACAAGCATGGGCCACCAAGCCTAGCATATAATCTGTTTTTGGTAAACTTGCTCACCTCCCAAGAACCCAACAGAATTACTTGATTCCCTCCTTACCTGAATTGTTCCTTCTGGATACTGCTTTCCATACTTTTCCACTTTACCCTAACATCTCTATGAGTTTCTATTTGTCCTCAATAGACTTAAAAGTCTAGTGTTAAGGATTTCAGCTGGTAGATACAGGAAATCCCTCCACTATGACAATCATTTGTAATTAACAGGTGTTCGTTAAATCTATATGAAAGTAAATCTATCTATTTTAACACATCTACTTTCATTTAGGCAGTCATATGTTTTTTGAAAACATTTGTTGATGTTTTCATGTGCCATTGAGTTGGATCAGACTCACAGTAACCACATGTATGTATAGCAGAAAGAAACACTCCTCAACTCTGTACCCATATACATGATCCTTTTTATGTTTGAGCCCATTGTTGCAGCTACTGTATCAATCCATCTTAGTTGAGGGATTCTTTCTTCTTTATCAACATGCCACTCTCCCAAACATGATATGTCCTTCTGCAAAAATCTGTCCCTACGGACAACATGTCCATAATATGGCAGACTCATTCCAGTCATCATTGCTTACAAAGCGCACTCTGGGTGCACTTCCTCGAGGACAGAGCTGTTAATTCTTAATGGTACTTCATGGTATATTCAATATTCATCTCCAGCACCATAATTCAAAAACATCAATTTTTCTCCTGTTGCCCTCATTCAATATCGAGTTTTCACAAGCATATGATGCAACTGAAATGCCATGGAGTGAGTCAGGTGTACCTTCTTCTTCACTGTGACATCTTTTAGTTTTCAGCACTGTAAAGTGATCTTTTTCCAATGCAAGGCATGTTTTGATTTCTTGGCTGTTACTACTGTGTGTGTTGATTGTAGAACCAAGTAAAGCAAAATCTTGGACAACCTCAATCTTTTCTCCATTCATTATGAAGTTTCTTCCAGACCCAGTGTAAGGATTTTTGTTTTGTTGATGTTGAGGAGTGATACACCCTGAAGGCTATGTTCTTTGATATTTAGCAGTAAGTGTTTCAAGTCTTCTTCACCTTCAGCAAGCAAAATTGCATAGTCTGAATAAGGCAGATTGTTAATGAGTCATCTTCTAATCCTATGCCATCTTCATTTTCATAAATCCAGCTGTTTAGATTATTTTCTAATCAAAGATTGATGAGTCAGAGTGAAAAATACATCCCTAAGATCCACATTTTTTTACTTTTTTTTGGTAAACTTGCTCACCTCCCAAGAACCCAACAGAATTACTTGATTCCCTCCTTACCTGAATTGTTCCTTCTGGATACTGCTTTCCATACTTTTCCACTTTACCCTAACATCTCTATGAGTTTCTATTTGTCCTCAATAGACTTAAAAGTCTAGTGTAGACTTTTCTAGTGTAGACTGTAGAAACCAGGCAGTGTTTCATTGTTCTGTTCAAACAACTGCCTCCTGGTCCACATACAGATTCCTTGTGGGTATGATTAAGTGCTCTGTTATTCCAATTCTTCTCAATGTTTTCTATAACTTCTTGTGATTCTCACAGTCAAAAGACTTTGCATAGTCAATAAAAGATAGACACTTGGCAATATCTATTATCAGCTAATATCATCTAACATCAGCAATGATGTCCCTGAGCTATGCCCTATTCTGAATCCAGTATGATTTTCTGGCAGTTCCCTGTCAGTATACTGCTGTTGTCACTTTTCAATGATCTTTAGCTAAATTTTACTTGTGTGAAATATTAATGATATTCTTCCATAATTTCTGCATTTGGTTGGATCCCCTTTCTTGGGAATAAGCACAAATATGGATCTCTACCAGTCAGTTGACCATTTAGCTCTTATCCAAATCTCTTTGCATAAATAATTAAGCACCTCTAGTTTTGCATCTGTTTACTGAAACATCTCTATTGGTATTCCACCAATTCCTGAAGCCTTATGTTTCACCTATTTCTTCAAGGCAATTTCCTCTTCTTCCTTTAGTACCATTTGTTCCTGATCATATGTTATCTCTTGGAATGGGTGGTTATCCATCAATTCTTTTTGGTATATTGTTTCTGTTTATTCTTTCCATCTATATTTGGTGTTTTCTACATCATTTAATATTTTCCCCATAGAATTTTTCACTAACGCCATTCAAAACTTGAATTTTTTCTTTACTTCTTTAAATTGAGTAAAACAATGTGTTTTTCCCTTTTGGTTTCCTATCTCCAGCTCTTTGCACATCTCATTATAATGTTTGATTGTGTCTTCTCATGCTGCTCTTTGAAACCTTCTGTTTAGTTTTTTAACTTTGACATGTTTTCCTTTTACTTTAGCTGATTGACTTTCAAGGGTAAATTTCAGAATGTCTTTTGACCTGTAATTTTGTCTTTTCTTTTGTCCTGTCTTTTTAATAATAATCTTTTGCTTTCCTCATAAATGATGTTTTTCATGTCATGCCACAACTCAACTGATTTTTGATCATTATTGTCTAGTGCATCAAATCTTTTCTTAAGGTGGTCCATGAACTTGGGTGGGATATACTCAAGATTATACCTTGGCTCTTATATGCTTATTCTAATTTTCTTCAGTTTCAGTTTGAACTTGTGTATGAGCAGTTGATAGTCAGATCCACAATCAGCATCTAGTCATTTTTGGACTTTTGATATTGAATTTTCCACCATCTCTTTCCACAAATGCAGTCAATTTTGATCCCATGTGTTCCATCTAGTGAATTCTATGTGTATAGCTGCTGTCACCAAGGGCCATATTACCAATAATTAACAATGCATCCTGATTGCATGTTTGACAAATTTCAAATTGAAGAAGCTGGTAAAAATCTTCCTATCTTCATTTTTGGCCTTAGTGGTATTTGTATAAATTTGAATTGTGGTCATATTAACTGGCCTTCCTTGTAGGTGTATGGATATTTCTCACTAACAGTATTGTACTTCATAATAGATCTTGAGATATCTTATTTGATGAAGAATGCAACCCTATTTCTCTTTAAGCTGTTATTCCTGGCATAGTAGCCCATATGATTATCTGATTCAAAATGGCCAAAGTTAATTAGTTTTAGCCCACTGATGCCTAGAATGTCAATGTTTATGTGTTCCATTTCCATTTTGATTATTTATAATTTTATTAGATTCATACTACATACATTCCACATTCCAATTAGTAATAGAAGTTTACAATTGTTCCCTCTCATTTTGTGTCATGCTACATCAACAAATGGAGATCTCTGGGGCTTTACTTCATTCCCTTCATTAAAGTAGACTCAACTTTGAGGAAGTAACTCTTTTCCAGTCATCTTTTGAATGCCTTGCCATGTATGGGGATCATTTTCTGACACTGTATCTGACAGTATTTCTCTGATATCCATAGGGTTTTCAATGGCTAATTGTTTTGATTTTGGGTTAGCCATGTCCTTCTCCCTTGTCTGTCTTAGTCTGGAAGATCATTTTAAATCTGTCTACCTTAGATGACCATGCTGGTATCTGGAATACCAGTGGCATAGCTTTAGTGTCACAGCTATATGCAACCTATATAGTATAGCAAACTCTCAGACACAGTGTATCTTTGAATACTATGAATATATAATAATAAATGTTCCAGAGAAATAATTTTGGAATTATTTTTTCCAAAAGTACAATGGAATTTATAAAATAATCCCTTAAAATTACCAAAAGAATCAGAGTTTTGTTTAACACCGAGATGACATTTTTTGTTGGCATTAGTATTTTAATTAATCATGTTGTAATATTTAAATAAAATTATAATCTGTCAAAGCTGACAGCTATGTTATGGATACAGTATCATATATAAAAGGTAAATATGGTTAAAGGCTCATTAAACATTCTCTACAATCCTAATTTGCAATGGCTAGCAAGGTTTCTTCCTATAGCTATATCACTTTGGCATTGTTTCCCATCAGATCACAGAAGCTAAGCAGGGTCTGGCCTAGTTGGTACTTGAATGGGGGAATCACCTGAGAATACCAGTTTCTGTAAGCTTGGGAGAAGGATCTAGCAGCCTTCTCACAAAAAATAATTAACCATTGAAAACCTTAAGAATAGCAGAGAAGCACTAACAATAATACCAGCCATGACACAGTGATGGGTAGTGTTTTCTTCTGTTGTACATAAGGTCTCTGTGATTTGTACCCTACTTGACAGCACTTAATAATAGCAGCAAGGTTAGTAGTCAATACCAAGGATGAAACAGAATGCTTACTTACTATAGCATGCAATGCCTATATAGCATTTATATCTTCCAGGGCAGAAAAATGAAAAACACAGAATAAAAGGTAGAAATAAAATCACTGTAGAAATAATGCATTACTACATCAATATAAAGTTAAGTCACTATATAAAATAGCATATTAATTTCAAAACTAAAATTGTCTTCCTTTTGTTTGGAACCCATAGCAAATGTCTGAGATCTAGAATGAGCCAAAGATAGGTAAGAAAGCTCTACACTGTTGTACCTGAACTTCTTCCACCACAATTTCCAGGATGTTTACTCTTTAATATTTCCAGAATAACCTTACAGGCTTATGTTTTATTGGTAAGATCTATTTCTGCCTTGTAAAAACATAATAAAATAAGATTCTATCTTAAATAGAACTGCAAGACAAAGACATA
>VMDO01027851.1:0-24690 GCA_007922755.1 Pedetes capensis | reverse complement strand
CATGTTTGGAAGAGTGGCAGGTCAACAGAAAAGAGGAAAACCCTCCACCAGATGGATTAACACAGTGTCTGCAACAATGGGCTTAAACATAAATAAGATGGTTTGCCTGGCACAGAATCGGCAAGTGTTTCGATCTGCTGTACATAGGGTCGCTATGAGTCAGACTCGACTCGACGGCACCTAACAACAACAACAACAAAATAAATAGCAAATTCACAGCAGAAAAATACATAACATTAAAAACAAATTACAGTTTGAAATATACTTATTGAATCAATGGATTAGAGAAAAAGAAATGTCCCCAACTAAAACCAATGAAGAACCCCAAGCTTCTTTGTTATTTTTTATTTTCTAAGTTGCCAGGCTACCTCTGGCTTCTAGTTCGCTGTACTCCTACCTCAGTCTCCTAAATTGTTAGTATTACAAGAGTATACCATGCTGCCTAGCAATATGTCACTTTTATATATTTTAGGCTTAAATAAATGTATATGTTGTGATTGCTAACTTGGTTTTACCTTTGTACTATATTGTTTTCAATCTAATTTATTACCATGCATGTTACTAATCAAGAATCAAGCTACTGAAATTATTTTAATTGAGATTACAGTGAGATAACTTAGACAAAAATGTTATACAGTTTCCCTAGACATAATAGGATCAATGAAAACACATCAGCCAATAACTTCTATTATAAATACCTGAGGTATCCAAGATATAGGTGTGACCATGATATAAACCCCATCTTGGTTCAGGATTCAACATGAGCTAAGTTCATATCTTTTGTTTACCTCTATATTTTGAGATAGAGTCTAGCTATGTAGTCCAGGCTGGCCTCCAATTCAGAATTCTTCTGCCTTAGCCTTCTTTGTGCTGGGATTACAGGTATGTGCCACCACATCTGGCTCATAAACAGATTTTCTAAATGTTTCTTATCAGTTAGTCATCCAAGAAACTTCACTTATACCTAATGAAATTCCCATGGTCATTGGTTTTTTGTATTTCCTTTAATTTCAAGTTTATTACACAGTTAATACTCTATAACTGTCCATAGACTTTCATTCTAAAGATAGAAAGAAATCTTTTATTTGTGCCATTTTCTTCCATCATATTTTTTATTGTTTTAATCAAATCTTGAACCAATATGTGCCAATGATTGTAGAAAACTAAGGAAGAGATAAGTAACAGAGACATTGCAAATGCTGAATCAGTCATACTTGGCAATTGATGGAATGTAAGGAGGAAAAAATTCAGGAGAGGTTAGGTGAGGACTTAAGACATAAGAATGGTGGTTATCAGAGAAAGATAAGATAAGGAATATGCTAACTTCATAAAACAGGAGGTTTCAATATAGGAAAGGTTGAATAAGTCCTAAAGTATTCATGTAAAGATGATGTTTTGAAAGCCAGAAATGAAAGTGGAGAAATAGTTAAAATAGAAACATGATTTTGTAAATTAAACATATCTACAGCTTGTAGATAGCACTGAAGAACAACTTGTAGAATACTAATACGTTGAAGAGGCAAAGAAACTAGAATAGATGATTGTGAACTATTGTGAAAAACAATGTTGAAAGAATATTACTATGAGTTTTTAAACTTATTCTAAAGCTACTATAATCAAGATAGCTTGGTTTCTGGGCATGGTGGCACACGCCTGTAATCCTAGCAACTTGGTAAGCAGAGGCAGGAGGACTGCAGATCAGAGGCCACATAATGTAGCAAGATCCTTTATCAAGGAAAACAAAATATTTAAAAATGGAGGGGCTCTGGATGCTGCTCCGTGGCAGAACACTTGCAAAGTATACATGAGGCCCTGGGTTAAGCCCACCAGTACATCAAAAATAAATTAATTAATTAATTAATCAATTAAACAAAAGACAGTTTGCTTTAAGGGATTAATGAAGAGATAGATACATTTAAAAATGAGATGGAAGAATTCAGAAATAGATCTATATAAATAAAAGGAATCAATATCTACTAATGCAAAAGCAAGGAAAAAGAAGGGCTTTTCCGTAAATAATTTTGAAGTAATTGCACATTCATATGAAAATAAAATAAGATTTAAAAAAACTTTAACCTAAACCTAAAAACAAGGTAAAAAACAAACTCAAAGTATGTCATAGATATGTATATAAACGATAAAACTATGTTGTTGTTGTTGTTAGGTGCTGTCCAGTCGGGTCAAACTCATAGTGACAGTGACCATACGTACAACAGAAGGAAACACTCCCTGACATTGTGCCATGCCCTGAACTGTACCCATGCTTCTCTGCTATTCATAAGGCTTTCTATGGATGATTGTTTGGGGATTGCTTTGGGATTGGATTGCCACGTCCTTTTCCCATTTCTGCAGTGCTGGGAATTGAACTCAGGGCCAAACAGAGTGTGGAAGCAGCACTCTACCAACAGCTAAACCCCAGCCCCATAAAAATATAAAATATCAAAAAGAAAACACAAACACGAGAAAATCTTCCCAACTTGGAATCAGGTAGATATGCTTTCATGTGATATCTAAAACATGACACACAAAAGAAAATTTATTCATTAATGTCATCAAAAAACTTTTAATTGCTTTCTGAAAACCATTTTTAAAAAATTTCTTCTTTTTCCTTTTCTTTTAATTTTATTTTTCTGGGACAAGGTTGTGCCATGTGTCCCAGGCTCATATCAAACTCACAATCTTTCTGACTTGGCCTCCCAAGTGCTAGGATTACAGGTTTGTGTCATCATGCCCAGGGGTTGAAAGAATTTTTAAAAAGGAGACACAGACTTGAAAATTAACTTTTTTCAAATCCCAAATATGGCATAGATTCTCTATACATAATCCGTGGGAAGTCTAAAATATTAGCAATGAGGTGCAGCCTATCCAGGGCTGGGGTTTAGCTCAGTTGGTAGACTGCTGCTCGGCACTCTTTGAGGACTGGAGTTTGATCCCCAGCACCACAAAAATGGGAGAAGGATATAGCAATCCACTCCTGAAGCAATCCTGAAACAATCAGCCATTGAAAACCCAATGAGAATTGCTATGAGTCCGATCCTACCCAAAGGCACCTGAAAACAACATAATTTTATGGGAGAAGGATGTGGCAGTCTACTCCAAAAGCAATGCCAAAAGAGCCAGTATATAGACAATCAGCAGTGTATAGACAGGGAATTGCTGGAAAATCAAGCTGGATTCAGAAGAGGGAGGTGAAAGAGGGACATCATGGCTGATGTCAGGTGGATATTAGCCAAAAGCAGAGAATATCAGAAAGATGTCTATGAATGATTTATTGACTGTGCAAAGGCATTTAACTGTGTCGATCATAACAAATTATGGATAACACTGTGAAGAATGGGAATACCAGAGCACCTAATTGTACTCATGAGGAATCTGTACATGAACCAGGAGGCAGTTTTTCAAAAAGAACAAGGAAACACTGCCTGGTTTAAAGTTGAGAAAGATGTGCATCAGGGTTGTATACTTTCACCATATTTCTTCAATTTATATGCTAAGTAAATAATCTGAGAAGTTGGACTCTGTGAGGAAGAATGTGGCATCAAGATTGGAGGAAGACTCATTAACAACCTGCGTTATGCAGATGACACAACTCTGCTTGCTGAAAGTGAAGAGGATTTAAAACATTTACTGATGAAGATCAAAGAACATAGCCTTCAATATGGGTTGTGACTAAACATCAACAAAACTAAAATCCTCACGACTGGGTCAGCACACAACTTCACAATAAATGGAGAAAAGACTGAGGTTGTCTATGATTTGCTTTACTTGGCTCTATGATCAACAGTCAAGAAATCAAAAGAGGAATTGCTTCAGGAAAAACTGTAGCGAAAATCCCTTTAAAGTACTGAAAAGTAAAGATGTTTCACTAAAGAGGAAGGTGTGCCTGACTCCTGCCATGGTATTTTCAGTTGCATCATATGGTTGTGAAAGCTGGACATTGAACAAGGGAGACAGGAGAAGATTTGATACTTTTGAACTATGGTGCTGGAGATAATTATTGCATATAACATGGAGTGCCAAAAGAACCAACAGATCTTTCCTACAAATGCAATCTCAGTGCTCCTGGAAGCAAGGATGGCTAGACTGTGTCTTACATATTTTGGACATGTAGTCAGGAAAGACCAATCCCTGGAGAAAGACATCATGTTTGGGAGAGTGGCAGGTCAACGAAAAACAGGAAAACCTTCCACCAGATGATTGACACAGTGTCTGCAACAATGGGTTTAAACATAAATAAGATCGTGTGCCTGGCATAGAATTGGGGAGTCCTTCGTTTTGCTGTACATAGGGTTGCTATGAGTAGGACTTAACTCAAAGGTACCTAACAACAACAACAAACAATCCAAACAGAAAAGTGTCAAAAGCTCTGAATAGATGTTCATTGAAGGGGATATAGAGATTATAAATACAGGAAAAGTTGTTCAATATCATTACACATTAGGAAAATGCAAAGAAAAATATGATGAAGACCCGATATAGGCTTACTAGAATAGGTAATCTTAGAAATGCAACAATACCAAACACTGGTGAGAATGCAAAGCAACTAGAAGGCTCACATGTTGTTACTATGAGTACAAAGTATACCTACCATAGGAATTGGTTCAGCATTTGTTTGTTTGTTTGTTTTGTATTTTTTTTGCAGTACTGGGGGTTGAATCCAGTGCCTCACACCTCACACTTGCATGCTTTGCAAATGCTGGACCACTGAGCTGCACTCTCAGCCCAGTTTTTTACTTTTTGAGACAGGGTCTTGCTAAGTTACCAGACTGCCTCTGGTCTCCAATTTGCAATCCTCCTGCCTCTGGCTCCTGAGCTGCTGGGATTACAGGCATGTGCCACCATGCCCGGCTCAGTTCAGCACTTTTTATAAGGTTAAATATATACATACAATATGACCCAGAAATCTTACTCCTCATGATCTACACTAAAGAAATGAAAAATTATCTTGAACAAAATCCTTCATGTGAGTCTTTATAAAATTTCTACTCACTATTACCCTAAACTGAAACAACTCAATAATTTTTTAGTAGGGGTATGAATAGAAAAGGTACTACATCTAAAAAATAGGGTACTACCTAGAACTAAAAATAAACTTTTGCATCATACAAGTTGGATGAATTTTGGACATTATGATGAGTGTAAGGAATCTATCTTGAAAGGCTATGTACTGTATGTGTCAATTGATGTGGCATTTTCTAAAGGACAAAACCATAGGCATGGAAAGCACATCAGACATTGATAAGCCTTGTAATGGGCAAGGTGTATGAGTTAGAGGGACAGATGATGAGCTTTAGGAGTGATAAAGGTGTGTTCTACCTTGATCATAATTCTGGGTACATAAATCTATGCAGACAATAAAATTCATTGGAACAAATGTCAAAAGATTATAAAGTTTACTATATATTTCTTGTGTGTGTGTGTGTGTGTGTGTGTGTGTGTGTGTGTGTGTGTGTTTGTATGGTGGGGGGCTGGGGCTCAGCTCAGTTGGTATAGCACTGCTCTGAACTTTCTGAGAAATCAGGTTTCATCTCCAGTACTGCAAAAATGTGAGAAGGGTGTGACTTTCCACTCCTGAAACAATCTGGAAATAATCAATCATTAAAAACCCTATGAGGGTTGCTGTAAGTTGAACCCAAACATATATATATATATATATATATATATATATATATATATATATATATATATATATATCAGATAGTATGTATCAGTTGCTTAAAAATATGTAAATATATAAAAATAGTACTAACTCCCTCTAAAGTTCTGATAAGCCACACATGCTCAAACAGTCCTCAGGCTTCTTGACTTTGAGTTAAATTATTTTCCCTGAGCTATGTTATTTTACATAGAGAAAACTAGTAGTCACCACTATTAAATAATTTTTTCAAAATGTTTGTTCTGAATTTGTATGGTCTCATACAATCTTTAAGTTAAAATGTACATTAAAATTACCTTGAATGATATTTTTCTTGTAATTTCTCACAATTATTACTGTAACATTCAGCTTGCTTCTTCTCATTTATCAAGTTGCAAAAAATATGACTATTCCCATCAAGTTCTGTTTGATCATGATTGCTCAAACCACCTAGGGGAAGCAGAATGAGATGAGTGGAAATACCTCAACATCTCTGGAATTTGCCAAATGCTGAGTCCAAAGATTCCTGAGAGAAGAAATCGTTTGCTTCACAACTTGAGTCATCTCCTGCTCACTCAGCCATTTCAAAGAAGGAATGGCAACAACTAGATCCATAGAGCAGTTGGAAGTCACAGTTTAGCCTGCGTGGTTAAAAATCAATTGTAGGGAAGAAGAAACAAGGACAAATAGAAAGCGCTGGCCTGGTCAAATAGTAACAGCAAATAAGAGTTTTGAAATGTTGTAGGCAAGGAAAGAAAATGAAAATACAAACGAGAGTGATAGGACTCTTATAAAGTAGAAATAGATAAAGAAAAATGAAAATACATGAACAATTAAAATATTTAGTTGTCGCTCAATATCAGACATCTTGGCAGGCCTCCAAGGAAGAGATAGGAAAAAAAGAAGATCTTTCATATATTGAGGAGAGCTTAGATATAGAAAAATATCAGATTTTACCAAGAAGCATAACTATGCTATTTCACTAGATTATTTTAGTGGCTTAAAATTCAGAAAATACTCAGCAAACTAAATTAACAAAGTAATGGTTCTATGAATAAGAGTAACCTTCAAATTGGTGTTATTGTCTACTAATGATGGCACTTAACAACAACAATATTCAAAGAAAATTCAAATAAAAATAGCAATAGGTAGGAGATTATTTTTCATTTATAATTTTCAAAACAGCACTTATTATAGTTAATATGTCTGACTATAGATTTAAGTCTACCCACCCAGGTATACTATTTGATAGATTTTAATTTTAAAAAGGTAAAATACAAATACCATGAACTTAGGGGTATTTCTTATGTTTATTAATGTAACTCACATATCCAAAACAGTGCCTCGAACATAATATGATTTTTGTTTTGTTTTGTTATGTTTTGTTTTTGCCAAACTGAGAGAGGGTCATCTCAGAGCCTCACACATGCTAGACAAGAGCTTTACCACTGAGCTGCACTGCCAGATCCTTTTTTTCTTCTTTTATTTTATTATTTTATTTTGAGTCAGGGTCATGCTAAGTTGCACAAGAAATCTCTGGCTTTGAACTTTTGATTATTCTGCCTCAGCTGTCACAGTTGCTAGGCTTACAGGTGTGTGTCATGGTGCCTGGCTTTAAGATCTGTTTAGAAAATAGTTGAATATGTTAATATATATTTAGTGAACAATCAGTATCCTAAGGATGTATTATATAGCAATGAAGTATGATTGTTTATGTATCTATTTTCTTTATGGTAATACAATATAGCATTAGGATCTATTTATAAAACTATTTTAAAAATATAGATAAATATGTAATACTCCAAAAGTTGACTGTATATATAATAGCAAGGAACTACTGAAGAAACATGTAGTTGAAAACAAAAAGAAATAGGAAGATAAGCAGAAAACAGTAACTATTTTTGCCTTGTTAGCATTCTACTAAGATCTTATTGTTTTTTTAAAATTTTTTTGTGAGTGGCACTTGTAAAATCTTAATTTTGATGAAGTTCAATGTTAGGATAGTCTTCAAAGTCAAAAGTCCATACAAGAAAAACCTTCCTCAGTTAAGGGATCTCTCCATGGGACCCTCACGTTAGAGTGAATTAGGAGTCACTTCATATCCATCCTTGTAATGGGCTAACATAACTTGATGAGACACCCTAATTGACATGTTGAAGAAATCCATTGCATCTCAAGTAGGAAAAAAACAAAGAGGGAGAGTGGAGGAGAACAGAGATGAAAGAGGGGTAAGAGGGAAAGAGTAAGGAAGAAAGAAAATGAAGGAAGGAAAAGGAAAGAAGGAAGGAAGGAAGGAAGAAAGGAAGGAAGGAAGGAAAGAAGAGAGGATGAAAGGAAGGAAAGAGGGAAGGAAGGGGAAGATTTAATTAAACTAAGTTTGTCCTTGGGATGCCTCCATACTTGAGTACATACATAATGAACTGCAGCCTAACTTCATAATTAACTAACTGAAAGCCTAACAGAAGAGTATACTTCTATAAGGAATAGCTGAGTCTCAGCCAATCACAGTAGTTGACCTTCAGTAAATCACAGGCCATCAACAAATCAAAGTATGTTCAAATGAAGCAAACACACACCTATAATCAATCAAGCAGTTTCTGTAGCTCATTTTCATTTTATGTCCACAAATGCTGCCTGCCCACATAACAGAATGGAACTCTCTAAATCTTTTCTTGTTCCAAATGTTCCCTAGCTCATGAATCATTGCTTGTTCAGTTAAGTTCTGCTAATTTTAATTTTCATAAATTGTATTTTAATGAAAGTAAGAAAGGGATTCTCACCTGCAGAGAAACTGCAGGATAATAAAGGGAAAGAGATGTAGAAATCAGAAAATAAAAGAACATTGATTTTCATGGAGTGACAAACATTAACAAATTGACTACAACTATATATGAAAAAACACTGCATATTTATGAAAGTAGACTTAATCTCATAAAATTGAGTTTTTGGATTAGCAATCAAGAAAATATCACTCCATTAATTAATAAAAGCAGAAAATAATCATAATATCAAATAAATACAAAGAATTTGTGTAGTAGAGTTATAGTATCACATGTATACCTTCTATCAGTATTTATATTTATTGCCATCTAGTTCTACTTTTTTCCTCTGTGTAAATAAAGATCTATGTTAATCCATTATATCTTTTTACTCATGACTAAAAACTGGGGGGGATGAATAGGGATGGCCAGGGATATAGCTCAGTGGTAGAGTGCTTCACTAGCCTGTCCAAAGCCCTGTGTTCACTTCCCACTACTGCTTAAAAATTTTTCACCCATGTCTGTCACCTTATAATGTGTGGGGGCTTGCATGTTGCTATGATGCTGAAAGCTATACCTCAATATTTCAGATACCAGCAGGGTCACCCATGGTGGACAGCTTTCAGCTGAGTTCTAAACTAGGACAGACTAGAAAGAAGGACCTGGGAGCCAACTCCCAAAACAATTAGCCATTGAAAATCCTATGAATAGCAGAGAAGCACTGTCAAATATAGTGCCAGAAAATGAGCCCTCCAGGCTGGAAGGCATTCAAGAAATGACTGGGGAAGAGTTGCCTCCTCTGAATTGATCTTAATGATAGGAATAGAGTGAAGGCCCTGGGACCTTTTTTTGCTGATGCATGACTCAAAGTGAGAAAAAAATATATACAGTGGCTGAAAAATTGGGCTCAAAGTAAAAAGCTCATGTATGTGGCATAGTGTTGGGTAGTGTTTAATTCTGTTGTATATATGGTCACTATGAGTCAGATCCAGGGCTGGGATTTAGCTCAGTTGGTAGAGCACTGCGCTGCAGTCTCTGAGGTCCCGAGTTTGATTCCCAGCACTGCAAAAAATGGGTGAAGGATGTGGCAACCCACTCCCAAGGCTATCCCGAAACAGTCAGCCATTGAAAACCCTATGAGGGTCGCTATGAGTCGGATACCGACTCGACAGCACCTAACAACAACAACAACAAATGAGTCAGATCCAACTTCATGGCACCTGTCAACAATATTTCTAGTTTTGTCCTGTATGTAAATAAAATTCTATGTCAAGCCATTATATCTATTTATTTATGAATTGAAACTAAGAGTAGGGAGAGATTTCCCTACTCTAATAGATGTTATCTCTGTATTTTCAAAATGAAGCTAAGAAACAGTGTATTTTATACTGAAAGATTGAAAGATTTCATTTTTGAAAGCTGATCAGTACAAGAGGACCAGTGTTACCATCCATATTCAATATTTTACTAGTGTTCTAAGCCAAGGTATTAAAAGACAGATAATAAATTAGAGGTGTAAAATTAGAAAAGGTGAAAACAACACAGTTAAGTTTTCAGGTGATAATATTAAATCTTTGATATTGTGATATATTATTAAAAATATATGAAACAATTTAGTAAGTTCCTTGTTGCAAAATAAATATATCAAAACTAATTGTATCATCTTTATTACCAAAAATAAGTAGACAATAAAATTAAAAACAAGTTATTATTTTCATTGCCCTGAAAATGTAAATGTGAGAAAACATATATAGCATCTACAAAGATCTATTTACATTTTAAACAAATAGCTTAAAGATTGTTGAGATGAAGTTCATGAAAACTCAGTAGGGATCAATTATCTCTAAATAAATTCATATAGAAAGTATAATCCCAATCCAAATAACCTGTTCCTTTCATCCCTCTTTCCTTCATTCCATATTTATCTGTTTCCTTTCTCTCTCTCTCTCTCTCTCTCTCGCTCTCTCTCTCTCTCTTTCACACAGTCTCTCCCTTTCTCTATCTTTCTTGTGTAATTCACTGACTGAATCTAAAATTTATTTGGTTGATCTGTAAAGTTATGATATAAAGCACTTGATAGGTTAATGTCATCTTTTTGTCAAATAAAGAAAGACCCGTTGATCATAAATTAAAAGAGGTGACATACTTGTAGATACTGAATATATTATATATCCATAAGGAAAAGAGTGTTCATCCTATGAATGATACCAAATATTCACATGAAGAATGAATTTGAAACTCTATCACATTCTCTGAGATAACACAGTCATATAACTAAAAAGGACTTGTATTTAGAATCTATTTATCTCCTTAAATATAAGCACAGATACATAGTTCTATATAAATACAGATACATATGACATTATAAATTAACAGGGATTAATCTAAAAGAAGTCTGCACCCTGGCATCTGGTGTTGCCTGTGATCTCTGAAGCTAAGCAGGGTAGGCCTGGTTCGTCCTTTGATGGGAAACCGCCTGGGAATACCAGGTATGGCAGGCTAGAGAGAAGTATCGGGAATCCATTCCTGAAACAAGCCTCTATGGAAAACTCTGTGAATAGAGGAATGGCACAGTGTCAGAGAGTGTTTCATTTTGTGGTGCACAGGGTCCCAATGAGTCCAAACAGACAAAGGTAACTAACAAACATCACAGTCCAATAGAAAATAGGCAAATTAATTGAAGTAATACTTTACAGAGATGAGCATTCAAATATACAACAAATATGGGAAAGTTTATAAAAACATCTTATTAGTAATCAGTGGGATGGAAATTAAAATTCAAATGACAATAAGGTAACTATAAATTATACACTTATTAGATTGGGGAAAGTATATTTTGACTACAACAAGTCAAATTGTAGCCAAGTCAGAGTAAGGGGACCAGACATACAGTGCTGATAAGAGAGTAATTTGTGTAGTTACTTCAGAAAAGAGTTTAGTGTTGTGTAGTAAATTGGAAATTTTACACAGAGAAGACCATTAATTCTACATTGGGTACATTAAACAAATGTAATATGGTAAATGTACCAAGTGTGACCTACAGAATGTTTAAGTTAAAAAAAAATGCAGTAAAAGACACATTGTCATTAATCTTCTTCAAAATACTCCCCCTGGCTTCAAATACATTTGCCCCCATTCTTGTCACTTTCTGAAAAAGTTCTGTATTTTTTTTTTTTTTTTTTTTTTTTTTTTTTTTTAAATTTTTTTTTTTTTTTTTTTTTTTTTTTTTTTTGTCCTTGAAAGTCTTTAGTTACGTCTTGTTGCAGCCTGGATGTCTTGAATCAATTCAAAAGTTTACCTTTCATGGTCAGTTTGATTTTGGAGAAGAGCCAGAATTTGCAAGGTCCCAGATCCGGTGAATAAGGTGGGTGAGGACACACCATAGTGTTTATTTGAAAGGAATTGCCTTGTCCAAAGCATTGTTTATGACCCATGATTTAGGTCCAGTTTAAAACACACTGTCAAACACGGCTTATACATAACTATTGTGTCCAGTAAGTTGAAACTTCTCACACCCTGGTACTAATGTTTGAATCTCACTTGTTATTCCTGTATTGACGATCTCTGCTCTTCTGTTAGATGGCACTTAGCAGCAGCATTCACCTACTCTTTTTTTTTTTTTTTTTTTTTTTTTTTTTTTTTGAGACAGGGTCTCGCTAAATTCTGCAGACTGCCTCTGGTCTTGAATTTAGGATCCTCCCACCTCCGCCTCCCAAACCGCTGGGATTATAGGCATGTGCCACCGTGCCAGGCACCTCCAGCCCATTATTTTACTTTTTGAAACAGGGTCGCACTAAATTACGCAGACTGCCTCTGGTCTTGAATTTGCGATCCTCCTGCCTCCGCCTCCAGAGCCACTGGGATTACAGGCGTGCGCCACCACACCTGGCTCACCTACATTCTTCTATCACACCAAATATAAAAATGTTTTTCACAACATTATCACTGAAAGCAATCCAAATAAGCAACCAACGAAATGCTAGAAACCACCCAAATGTGCATTAACAATAGAATAGATTAATAGATATCTGATACAGTCATACGATAGTATAATGAACAGTTTTAGAACTTTCATTACACTAAGAGCATGGATGAATTTCAGAAGTATAACACTGAAAACAACAAATAAATGATTTTGAAAGTATTGCATACAGTATAATTCACTTACATAAACTTCAAGCACAGGTAAATCTTGCTCATTTTGAGGAATGCAAACACAGTAGGTTGCTGGAGAGATTAAACTTTACTTCTTGATTTTTCTGGTAGAACATAGATATTTGTTTTACAATTAGCCTTGACATTCTTCAATAAGAATTCCATTTCCAACAAAGTAATTGAAATCTTCGGGGATATGTGGGATGCTATTGTAAAACAGCAAATCCTTACATACTGTTTGATACATGCCAGCTATCTTTTAGACAATTTAAGTACATTAACTTAGTTGATCCCTACCACAGTTATATGAAATATGTATAACTATAATGCCTCATTAATAGACAAATCCTCTGGGTTATACAGTTTGAATACTTGCCATACATTATCCAGATGTGAGTGATGAAACTGATGTGTGATATATGCCTATCCTACAAAAGTGATCTAACACTGTGGTACCTTGAGGAGGTGGGATTATCTCTTCCTGAAGCTCATTTTCCTGACTATAAAATGTAAGTAATAACTCTAGGGTGATTTTAGTGGATTAGATGAAATAATAGCAAAACATGTAGCATACTATCTAGCCAACATAACAACTACTAAATAAATATGTACTAACCAAAGAATAATTACTAACACAATCCATGACACTGATTCCCAGTGTTTACCTCCTAGTTAAAATTCAACCTTGTCATAACTGATATAACTAGTGAACAAAACAAACAGATAGTATTTTATGTTCAAATGCATGATGGTCATAAAATTAAAAGAATTTTCTCAAAAATTTAAAGCTGATAATATATTCCTATTCAACTTTAACAACTCTTCCTAGTGCTGCTTTGACACCCTTTGCTTTCTACTTCATATTTGTAACTAGTAAAGATATCTGATTGATTTAGAAATTTCTAGTGATTCCTAGGGTGGTAACATACAAATAATAAATGTTAAGCATATAATGATGGACTAAATAAATGGCTCAATCAGTAACTAAAACTTCTAGACAACTAAGACCAGGCTTTGAACTGACTATTTAAAACTTTAGGCAAAAAAATGAAAGAGGTCTTTCCTATTTTTTTCAGAGCTACTATGCCAACATTTTTATGAAGGCAATGTAGGGGACTTGAATTCAAGTCATAGCAGTTGGTCTGTGAACAAGATTCCAGAAAATAGTTTGAATATCTCACAGTCTTATGCTGTAATATTATGTCTTCATATAAGTGACGGTGGTCCATTTTTGTCTCATTAATGGAAAGGAGAAGACACAGTAACAGTGTTTTGAATATGGGATACAAAGCCAAATGGAAACTATCCTTTAGCTTAAATCAAATGGGTTGGAGTTCCCTGTGCATTTTCACATTCACTTAAAAAATTCCTAACTGCTATCTTTAAAGCAATGTTGCACCTGTTAATGTCACACTGAATATCATATGAATATGCAAGCCTTCTCATTAGGGTTCTCTTCTAAAAATGGTGATATTCCACACTAGAGGTAGAAAATGGTAAGGAAAAAATTTCCCACCAAGAATAAGACATCTTCCTTATTTAAAAGCAGATGTGCCTTTCAAAGACAATCTCTCATCATTCCTTTGAGTATGGTATTAAATAATATCTGGGACATGTTAATGGGAAGAGAGCATATGTATTAAAAATACAAAACATATTTTAGGTAATACTAAATCTTAGAGAAGTATAGTAATGTCTTGCATAGTCTTTCTACGAAAGTGGAGAACTAATCTCCCAGGAGTTGGCAATGCAAACTCAGAGGATACAACTAAAGTGTCAATTTGTAATGCAAAACTTTAATGATGCAGAAGTATAGTATGTACATTATAAAAATTTGCACTATTTATAAGAGACTGAGAATAAGAAATATTCATGTCCAAATCAGCTGGTTTTATAAGCTTTTATAATGAGCAGTTCTTGCTTTGAAGCACCTGAAAGTTTGGAATTATAAAACAATTACAATTGAGCAGGGCATAGTGGTGCACATCTGTAATCCCAGCAACTCAGAGGCAGAGGCAGGAGGATAGCAAGTTTGAGACCACATGAAGTCTGCATAATTTAGAAAGACTCTGTCAATAAAAAAACTGGGCTGTGGGTGCAGCTCAGTGGTACAGCACTTGCAAAGCATGTAAGCGCAAGGCCCTGGGTTCAACCCCCAGTACTGCAAAAAATAAAATAAAATAAAATAAAATAAAAAACAATTATAATCAATAATTGATGGTTCAAATATTATTTAAAGGTCTTTTTATACATGCCTTGTGAGATGAATTCATTTCTAATACCTTTAAGGCCCAACATAATCAGGGGTTGCACCATGGGTTGGTTGCTTACAATCAAGAATCAGAAAAAAATCACTTAAAAATCAGTCTTTATATATATATTTTTTCGTCTCAAACTTAGTACAGAAAAGTAAAAAATAAAGCAGTATGTATTCAAATTAATCAAAAATAATAGCAAGTACAAGAAAAATGAGATTTTAAAATGGGGCAAAAATAGCAAATTTTTGTGGGATTTATTATTCCAGAACAAAATATTTTTTATTTATCTTCAAAGATTCCATACCGTTATACTGCCATTGCTTTATATTGACTTCATCGCCACATTCATTAATTTAGTCTATATTTGTATAATTTTTATAATCATTAGCATTAGTATTATTTCTATTTATTTGAGTTTAATTGAATTTTTCTCTGATTATAACAAACATAAGACCTTAAAAACATTATTATTGTGTGTGTATGTGTGTGTGTGTGTGTGTGTGTGTGTGTATGTGTGATATATCGGGCTGAACTCAAGGATTCACACATCCTATTTCAAGCACTCTACAGCTGGGCTGCTTCTCCAGGCCATTTTTTATTTTTTATTTTGAGACAGGGTCTTGCTAAGTTGTACAGGCTACCTCTGGCCTTGAACCTGTGATCATCCTACCTCAGCCTCCTGAATTACTAGGATTACAGGCATGAACCACCATGCTTTGCTTTTTATTGTCTCTTACACCAATGATGAACACACTGGAGGAAAAATCAGAAACATAAAAAGTACATAAAGATATATAGTGAGATGTAGATTTTGAAGAAATTAAATGTATTATTGGTTTTGCCTCAGAACACAATGGGCTGCTTAAATTACATCTTTTTGTACTATTAGTTATAATCTTACTGAGACGTTGTCATTTTCTGTTGCTTTAGTGTGGTCCCAAATACTACTTCAGTTTTCATAGTTGCAACAACAGAATACATTAAAGAGTAAAGTTGTTGAAGCATATCACACAAACCTCTGATATGTTTAGAGAGTTAGACTCAAAAGCTGATACACTCAACACACCTGGGCAGTTTACAGTGAGATTCACCTTGATGAAGCTGGAGCATTGCAACTGTTGCCTCCAAAAAGTCTTAAATATCACGTCTTTGAAAGATTCCACCTTTTTGGTGCCCCCTTCTTCATATTGCTCCTTTCTAAATTAGAATATTACTGGGTCCCTTTGAGTGGCAGAATTTATGTCACCTGACTCCAATCTCCAAAGGAAAGGAGACTGGGAGAGTAAAATTTGCCCTCCCCATTAAAAAATAATTTGTATTGTAGGATCATACACAGGCTGAATGGTCAAATGATTTTGTGTTAAAACAAAAATAATTGTATTAAAAAGTGTATATGATGCCTCGGTCTTTCAGTTGTTAAAAAAGTGAATTTTATTTTCTTATTTTGCTCTTTACTTGTTTTCTCCATAGTTTCTTCCATATTGAGTTCATGTGTAGCTCTTCATTTAACAGATTGCCTTATTTCGGACTTCTTTGAGATATCAGTGGAAAGATCTGGTAGAGGATTATAGGAGAGAAAAGGAAAAAGCAGGTCCTTTAATCCTCTGATTATGATCACTTTATGGTGACTGTTTTGAGCTGAAAGTCATTGTTAAAATTGGATAACTTTTCCCTCCTCTGAGAACAGACTACATGGCATTCAATGTTTCAGTTATTAATGGATGCTTACAGTTATTCCTCCTCACTTTGAATCATGTCACATCAGCTAGTGGAGATCCCTGGTGCTTTACTTCATTCCTGTCTTTAAAGTAGACTCTACTTTGAAGTGGTAACTCTTCCCCAGTCATTTTTTGATTGCCTTTCAACCTGGGGGCTCACTTTCAGGCACTATATCTGACAGTGTTTCTCTACTATTCATAGGGTTTTTAATAGCTAATTGCTTCAGGAGTAGACTGCCAGGTCCTAATCCCTAGTGTGTCTTAGTCTGGAAGCTCAGCTGAAACCTGTCCACCATGGGTAACCCTGATGGTATCTGTAATACTGGTGGCATAGCTTTCAGCATCATAGTATCTTACTTGCAACAAAAATATAATGATAGAATAAAATAAATGTATGGTAACTAATTTGACAACTTCAGGGAAATTAACAATTTTTTAATTCTTTTAAAATCTGTTAGAATGTGAAGTAAAAACTGAATACACACATATCTATATATACTATATGTATATGTGTATATATAATATTAAAATAATATTCAAAAACCTTTACATAATATTCTATGTCAAAATATTTTACTGTTCAATTATATCAAATATTTGAATAAGAAATAAAATCAATTCTACATACTTGTTACATTAAGTAGAGGAAGAAAGCACATATCAACTAGTATTATCAAGATAATAAAATAGGGTTTGAGGTGAAGTGAAGTGGTAGAGTGGTTGAGCCCATGCTTAACAGGTACAAGGCCCTGGGTTCAATCCTCAGCAAAATAATATATAAAATAATGATAATAACAACAGTCAAACATTATAATTGGATAGGTTATTATAAGATTAATAACTTCAAATTCTAGATGATGGTATAATTGACCTGAAAGCATTTAACTTATCTTCTGAGACAAAACTATAGAGGAGGTGAGCAATTGCAGATCACTTCAATCCATTCCAATTTTGAAATAATTTGAAGGTGGTAAGATTAGTCTCATTTTGCTTTACCTTTTCTCTAAGAATATTGTCCTTGTTGTGATCCTGGAAGCTTACCAAAACCAATCACTTTTCCAAAGCCCCAAAGCCTTGAACTCTAATTTTGTTTCCTAAATACCACATGTTCTACTTGTCCAGAGATCTTTTCCCAACTTCCCACTGACTCCATAAATTTGATGTCAGGAAGCATAAGGGTTTGGAATTTGTGACACAATTTCAAAATTACTGAAGATATTCTAGTCACTGACATTCCACATAAAGTAACCAGGCATATGAAAAAAAGAAGAAATGCGATAAAAGCTAACAAAAAGCCAGTAAGCAAAGTGATTATTAAAAATAGAATCAAGTAAATCTGTTATATAATATGCATAAAATTCAAACACATAATTGAGAATTTTGCAGAAAACTAGATTCAGAGATCATGTATCTTTAGAATTAAAATTTCAATAACAGACTTAACATTCAATGAAAAAGTTCAAAGGCTTATTTAATGTAGCTGAAGAGATTAAACAGAAAAAGAATCTATAGTAAAATATCCAAGTTGAAGTAAAAGTTACATCAAATGCAAAGTGGGAAAAGTGGAAAATGAAATAATGGCAAAAGGAGTTCGAGAGACAATAATGCCAAAGAAATATTTGAAATAATACATAATAACTTTATAAAATTGAAATAGTTATATTGAGACATAGATTCAAGAAATTCTGTGAATCTCAAGCGTCATGAATATTTAATCCAGTAATAGATCCAGAAATATGTGGTGACAGTTTATGAGAAAAGAAACACCAGAGAAGAATGGGGAAAAATAATTATCTATATGGGAGAAAAATAAAGAAAATGACTCCAACTACATTCATCTATAAAAACAAATTTAATAAATTTCATCTTGAATATATATGTTGCTAAAGAAAAGCAAAGCAATACATTGTGAAGAATTTCATGTGAAAGAATATGTTACACATTGAAAAAGGAATTAATTTCTTAAACAAGACACAAAACATTATTCTGCAGGAAAACATGATCATTTCAAATACATCAAAATGGTGAATTTTTTCTAGCAAATATCATCTATGACAGCATGAAAAATATGACCTGGGAGTGGGAAAATGTTTGCAAAACATAAGCCTCAAAGGTCTTATATTCAGAATTTATAAGATTTTTCCATATCTCAGTAAGAAAGACTGAAAATTAAGCAGGAAAAGGAGAAAAAAAACCATGAAAAGCAATTTTAAAAATTGGTATTTAAAAGACCATCAAGAAAAGAAAATGTGTGCATCCTAACAGTAATACAAAAATTGATAATTAAAATCACATTAGATACCATTAAGTATCTACTAATGACAAATGTTGGCAAAGATGCAGAGAAAGTAGAATTTTCATCAAATACATGAGAAAGTAAATTGGCCCATCCATTTTGAAAATACTTGGCATTGTCCACTAAATTTGAATATATGAAGTTTCTATGGTCCATGGATTTCATTCTTACCTGTACATCTAATAAATTTCACAAACATCAACAATGGAGGACTATTAATTACTGTATCCCCAAACTGCAAAACAATCCAACTGTCTATGAGCAATGTAATGAATACATAAGTTTTGGTATATTCATTCAATGGAGTGCTAAACAGCCATGTAAATGAAGATATGCAATGTCAAGAATGTATCTTACAAATACAATGATGATCAAAAATTAAAAAGAGCAGGCATAAAAGATGCATATTTTATATACCTTTACATAAAAGGAAAAAGAAAAGAAAAAGAACATATATAAAAAAGTAGACTAATAGTTATCTTGCTAGTAGGAAAATTATATAGATTGGAAGGTGCCATGAAGATAAGTTATAGGTGTTATTAATCCCCTGGTGGTTTTTTGGATGCACTCTTAAAACAAATAAAAAGGGTTGAAGTTGCAGCTCAGTGGTAGAATACCCCAGGTTCAATCACTCAGTACTGAAAAAAAAATGACTTCTAGAATCATTTGTTTTATCTAGAATTGTTTTAGAATAGTCTCATTTAAGTGATTACTACCATAGAAAACCATTCCCAATAGTATACTCACTGGATTTTAGAAGTATAATCAAAATTTTTAAAGGAACAGTTTTCTGTGGTATAATTTCTAAAGAAAAATAGGTATTTATATTGAATATACAAAGATAATTGTATTTTCTAACAAGAACAATCTCTCTGAAATCATAATCTGATAAGCTTAGTACTAGAGCATTATGTACAAAGAATAAAAATTTTGCTAAAGCAAAGAGTATAGCCTTATGTTATTGTACTTATGCATATGTAAAGATAATGTTTTATATTAAGGTTATTTTTTATGAATACAAGGAACATTGTTCATATTTTTGGAGTTATTTGTTCCCAGAGATAAAAATATGTACGTCTAAGAATTGCTTTTTATCTTTGCTAGAAAACATCGGATTTATTGGTAAATTAGAACAGCAGACTGCTGAGGGATCAGTAGCAACACAAAGGAGCTCTGTTTTTATGACTATAACGTTTACTCTTATGTCAAGTATTTTTGCATCATCATATTTATATCTATTAATTATAAAATGTTGATATGATAAAAAGTTGAACATTAAAAATGATAATATAACTCATTAATCTTTTATATTCATAACTGAGCTTTCTTTGGTAAATAGCACTTTTGCTTTTAATTATATCTTAGCAAGTACCGATTATGATGCATAACTCCTTTTGGAAAGTAAATGACTTAAACTGACCTACTTTACTTTTAGTCATCCTCTCAAACTGTTATTAAAAACCTGTATTTGACATATGTGGATATTATTTGATCTTTTCAAACCACATTCATTCTCAATAGGAAACCCCTAAGACATTTTATTTCAGGATATTTCTTAAATATTCTGAGATTTTAGTAGTTATGTGAAATGTGACAGCACTTTCAAGTTCTTTATTATGGTTTCTTTCTATAACAAGAATCAATTACTCCACACATATTAGTGCCTAGCTTTTAACTCAATATTTAAGCAATTAGTGTCTGTATCTATAATATAAATTATATTTATATTTATATTTATATTCCTAAAGTAGCTTTAATCATACAAAATGAGTGGAAATTCTCCTTTTGGTACATTACTGTTAAAGGTAAACACTGTTTATTTGATGTTAAAGCTTAATTAAACTTCAGTTTTAGCAAAATGAAGGTAAATTTTTGACACTCTCCTGACTCATTCTAACTTCCAGTTCTTCATAAAAGAGGACAACTAAAGAAACATCTATATTATCTTTCAAAGGAAAACTGTCTATTTTAGACAAATTGTACTTATTTTCATATTTTTACCCAGTAATTGCTGACAAAGATGTTCACATAATGACACCTAATCCACTAAAATTATTTGAACTTCAGTATAAGCCCTTTAACTTTGAATTAAATAATACAGTTGACTGTGAAAAATGTTTTTAAGCACCGACAAATATTTTTATATCTTCAGTATGACAGATTCATATACTTCTGATTCAGCTGTGATTGATACAGAGGTTAAAATTTTAAAATGAATCTTTTATCAAGGTAAGCAAAGGACTTTTGCTATGGCTTGAGCTATCTACACTAGTTGAAAAGCACATGCTTTTCAGTTTTTAGTATATGAAACTATGTTTGGGGAAATTAAAATCAATTTATTTCATGTTATATTTCATATGATTGCTTTACATGAGTAGTACAACTGAGTTTCATAAGCCTGATTTAACTTTTCCTTTGTGCTGTTTGGTACCAAAGGGTAGGTCCTTTTACAAGCCTCATATAAATGAAAGTGCATATACTAGTACTAGAAACCTTATGTCCAGATAATATGAAAAAGCATGGTTGTTGTTGTTAGATGCCGTCAGCATTATTTCCATATTTTCCCCAAAGTAAGATATTACTCAGAGGATCTCAAAGTGGGTGACAATATTACTCCATAAGGAATAACAAATTCTTCCAGTCCATACAGTTCCCAGGGAAATAGGTGAGCATGAACTACACTTAATAGAGCTGAAGTAAACTTCATTGATAAAAAATAAATAGATAAAAATAAACATGTGAACATTCTTTAATTCATCACCTCACCTCCAAACACCCCACTCTAACTAGTAAAGCACAATAAGGCTCTGAGTGTACAGACTGAATGTCCAATCATCCCTGAGAATTCTGATTTATTTTCCCTTCCCTAAATCCACAGTTAAGATGCAGATCCCTATAGGAATGGTGGGAGAACAATAACCATACCTATTTTTTAAAGAATTGCAAGATCCTTTCTCAAGGCTGTTTGCCCTTTCTTGCAGTGAAGTGAACTAGACCTCTCCTCTTAAATTTCTGTAGTACCATAATAAATAATCTGTGCATCTCAAGATGGGTGATTACATCTTACATGATAAAGTCCTCTGTAGCATTCCAGTTTCCCTATATGTATTTTACACAGGGACCTTTGAGCATTTCATCTTCAAGTAGATAGACTATTGTTTGGTTTATACTTCAACCAATCAAGCAAATCTGTTAGAGATATTTCTAGCCCAAGCTAAAACACTGAATCCCAAAACTCTACTTCAGAGGACTCATATCAGACAATTTAGCCTGATCTTTGTATATCTTTTCCCTTTAATCCCACAATCATTAAATCAATTTCTACACAAATTCTCCAGTATTCTACCTATCTAAATTAGCTAAGTCATGCAATTTTTTGGTATATCCCACACCTAATCATAGTTCTAACTTTTTATTTCATGACTCAGGACCTACTAGGACTTGAATCTGTGTATTGTACAAAGTTGAGATAAGTGAACTACAGTATATGGGATGAAAATGTGTTTTCATAAATTAAGCTCTTGTGGAATTCATTCACAAACATTTAATTGTATGTTGTGTATGGTTGCTTTTGCAAAAAAGAATAGAATTGAATAATTATAAAAAAATCATGACCTGAAAGCCTAACATGTTTATTATCTGTCCCTTTAAGAACATTTAAAGAACTTGGATATGATATTTTCAGGACCTGTAACAAGAAAAAGATGGGCAAACAGCAAACCAATGGCCTTTTTTGTACACATCAGGGAACAAAGTTATAGGAAAAAAATGCCATTACAGCATCTGGAAAGATAGGCATGTCCTGGAAGACACAGTCAGGATTATCTTATCTGACACAGAAGCCATGAACTGGTTGGTGTTGTTGTTAGGTGCCATCCAGTCGGGTCCAACTCATAGAGACCTTATGTACAGCAGATCGAAACACTTGCTGATTCTGTGCCAGGCTGACGATTTTACTTATGTTTAAGCCCATTGTTGCAGACACTGTGTCAATCCATCTGGTGGAGGGTTTCCCTCTTTGCGTTGACCTGCCACTCTCCCAAACATGATGTCCTTCTCCAGGGATTGATCTCTCCTGACTACATGTCTGAAATATGTAAGATGCAGTTTGGCCATTCTTGCTTCCAAGGAGCACTCTGATTGCACTTCTTCTAAGACAGATTTGTTGGTTCTTTTGGCAGTCCATGGTATATTCAATAGATGTCTCCAGCACCACAATTCAAAAGCATCAATTCTTTTTCTGTCTCCTTTGTTCAATGTCCAGCTTTCACAACCATATGATGCCACTGAAAATACCATGGCATGAGTCAGACGCACCTTCGTCTTCAATGTGACATCTTTGCTTTTCAATACTGTAAAGAGATCTTTGCCACAGCTTTTCCTAGAGCAATGCATCTTTTGATTTCTTGACTTCTGCTTCCACAGGTGTTGACTATAGAGCCAAGCAAAGCAAAATCTTGGACCTCAAGTTTTTCTCCATTTATTGTGAAGTTGCGTGCTGACACAGTCATAAGGATTTTAGTTTTGTTGATGTTTAGTTGTAACCCATATTGAAGGCTATGATCTTTGATCTTCATCATTAAATGTTTTAAATAATCTTCACTTTCAGCAAGCAGAGTTGTGTCATCTGCATAATGCAGGTTGTTAATGAGTCTTCTTCCAGTCTTGATGCCACATTCTTCCTCATAAAGTCCAGCTTCTCAGATTATTTGCTCAGTGTATAAATTGAAGAGATAGGGTGGAAATATACAACCCTGATGCACATTTTTCTCAACTTTAAACCACTCAGTGTTTCCTTGTTCTGTTCAAACAACTGCCTCCTGGTTCATGTACAGATTTCTCATGAGCACAATTAGGTGTTCTGGTATTCCCATTTTCTGAAGTGTTATCCATAGTTTGTTCTGATCCACACAATCAAATGCCTTTGTATAGTCAGTAGAACATAGACATCTTTCTGATATTCTCTACTTTCAGCTAATATCCACCTGACATCAGCAATGATGTCCCTGGTTCTCCGCACTCTTCTGAATCCTGCTTGATTTTCCGGTAATTCCCTCTCTATATACTGCTGAAGTCGCTTCTGAATGATCTTTAGTAGAATTTTGCTTGTTGCAATATTAATGATGTTGTCCAATAGATTGCACATTCAGTTGGAACCCCTTTTTTGGAAATAGGCACAAATATGGTATGGATCTCTTCCAGTCAGTTGACCAAGTAGCTGTTTTCCAAACCTGTTGGCACAAACACGTTAATAATTCCAGTGCTTCATCTGTTTGTTGAAACATCTCTATTGGTATCCCATCAATTCCTGGAGCTTTGTGTTTTGCCAGTTTTTCAAGGTAGCTTCCACTTCATCCTTCAACACCATTGGTTCCTCCTCATATGCAACCCCTTTGAATGGTTGGTCATCTACCAATTCTTTCTTGTATAATGATTCTGTGTATTCTTCCCATCTTCTTTTGATGTTTCCTGCATCATTTAATATTTTCCCTGTAGAATCTTTCACTACTGCCACTCAAGGCTTGAATTTTTCTTCACTTCCTTAAGCTTTAGAACACAGAGTATGTTCCTCCTTTTTGGTTTTCTGCCTCCAGCTCCTTGCACATGCCATTATATTTGTTTTTGTCTTCTCAAGCTGCCTTCTGAAATCTTCTGTTTAGTTCCTTAACTTCATGTCTTCCTTTTGCTTTAGCTGCTCGACGTTCAAGGGCAAGGTCCAGTGTCTCTTTTGACATGTAATTTGGTCTTTTCTCTTTTCCTTGTCTTTTTAAGAACTTTTTGCTTCCTTCTTGAATGATATCTTTTATGTCATGCCACAACTCTTCTGGTCTCCTGTCATTTGTGTCTAATGCATTAAACCTATTTTTGA
>VMDO01027850.1:0-24700 GCA_007922755.1 Pedetes capensis | reverse complement strand
GATTCTGCATGAAAAATCATATTGTCTATGAGTAGATATGGTTTAACCTCTTACTTCCCAATTTATGTGTGTGTATATGTGCGTGTGTGTGTGTTCTTTTGTACCAATTTTGTTACATAACAATAAAGGAATCAAGCTTCCAATAGAAAGAAAAATAAAATTTACAAAATTTGGGGGATGCAGAAAAAGTAGTGTTTAGGGAGAAATTTAAAGCATTGAATATAAACATTGGAAAAGAAGAAAGATCTAAAGTCAATCATCCATACTTCTATCTTAGTGACTAAGAAAAATAAGAGTGAATTAAATTCAAAATAAATAGAAGAAAAGAAACCACAAAAATTAAGACAGGAATCAGTGACACTGACAACAGGAAATTAAAAGAGAAAAGTCAGTGAAACCAAAATCTGATTCTTTGACAAGGCCAATAAAATTGATAAGAAAAAAAAAAGAAATAGGCTATCAATTACTAACATCAGGTATGAAATAATGGACACCATTACAGATTCCAGAAAAATTTAGATAATGAACAAATACAGTAAACAATTCTGTCTGCACAAATATGATAATCTAGATGGAAGGAGTCCATCTTTGAAAAAAACTTCCAAAATACACCCCCCAAAAAATCTGAATAAAAGTCTCAAAGAAACTAGTAATTGAAGGAGGATACCTCAATAAATTAAAGGCTATATATGACAAATCTATGGTCAACATTATATTAAATGGGAAAAGAAGAAAAAAATTTCCTCTAGAATCAGGAATCAGACAAGGGTGCCCACTCTCTCTGCTCTTATTGTATATAGTGATTGAAGTCTTAGTCAGAGAAATAGGGCAAGAAAAAGAAATAAAAGGGGTGCAAATAAGAAAAGAAGAAATTAAATTATCCCTATTATCAGATGATATAAACTTATAGTTAAAACACTACAAAAACTCCACCACAAAATTCTCAGGTATAATAATTACTTTCAGCAAAGTAGCAGGACACAAAATCAATATTCAAAACTTAGGAGCATATCTATATATCAATAACAAATGTGCTAGAAAAGAAATCAGAAAAATGCTATTCACAAGAGTAAAATATATAGCAATAAATCTAACCAAGGAACCAAAAGACTTTTACAATGAAAGCTTTAAAACACTGAAGAAGTGAAAAATCACAATAGAAGACAGAAAGTCTTCTATCTGCTCATAGATTAGCAGAATTAAAATTGCAAAAAAATGGCTACACTACCAAAACCTATCTAGAGATTCAATGCCATCAAAATTCTATTGGCATTCCTCAAAGAAATAGAAAATAAATCCAAAATTTATGTGGAAGTACAAAAGACCTCGAATGGCCAAAGCAATTTTTAGTAGAAAAAGCAATGCAGGAGACATCACAATACTTGATATCAATTATACTACATAGGAATAAAACTAGCTTGGTACTGCCACAAACACAGACATGTAGAACATTGAACAGAAAAGCAGATCTAGATATAATCCCATGCAGCTATAGCCAACTGATGTCCACCAAAGGTGCTAAAAATATAAGTTGGAGAAAGGACAACCCCTTCAACAAATGGTGCCGAATTTGATATCCTCATGCAGAAGGCTAAAACTAGGTCCCTCCTTCTCATCCTGCACAAAAACTAGTTCAAAATGGATAAAATACCTGAATGCAATACCTTGAAACATTAAAACATATAGAGGAAAACATAGGGAAAATATGTTAAAATATAGGCATGAACAAGAACTTTCCTTACAGGACTTCAATAACCAAGGAAATCCTAGCAAGAATTGACAAAGCAATCAATAGAGTAAAGAGCCCACAAGAAAAAAATCTGTGGTGATGATACATCTGACAGAAAATTAATATATACAGTATGTGTTGTTTGTTGTTGTTGTTTGTTGTTCTTAGGTGCTGTCAGGTTGGATCATAGCAACCCTAAGTATAGCAGAATAAAACACTGTCCAACACTGTGCCATGCACATAATCCTTTTACACATGAGCCCATTTTTTGTAGCCCCTTCTATTATTTCTCATTTTGCTTCATGCCACATCTGGAAAAGGAGGTCCATCCCAGGGGCTTTACTCCATTCCTTCATTAAAGTTGGCTGTACTTTGAAGAGGTAACTCTTTCCCAGTCATTTATTTAATGCCCTCCAGCCTGGGAGGCTCATTTTCTGGAACTATATTTGGCAGTGCTTCTCTGCTATTCATTGGGTGTTCAATGGCTAATGCTTTCTGGAATGAGCTGCTGGATCCTTCTCTTGTCTAAGTCTGGAAGCTCAGCTGAAACCTATCCACCATAGATGGCCCTGCAGCTGACTGAAATAGTAGCAACATAGCTTTCCGATTGCAGAAGCTGATAACTACATTTTTAGCCTTAGTGGTGGGTGTGTAAATTTGGATAATAGTCATATTAACTGGCCTACCATGTAGACCCATGGATATTATTATATCACTAACAGCATTGTTCTTCAGAGTAGATCTTGAGATGTCTTTTTTTAAGATGTCTGCAACCCCATTTTTCTTTCATCTGTCACTCCTGGCATGGTAGACCATATGATTATCTGCTTCAAAATGGCCCATGCCTGTCCACTTTAGTTCATTGCCTAGAATGTTGATGTTTATATACTCCATCTCCTTTTAACCATTTCTAACTTTCTTAGATTCTATGTATATTCCATGTTCAAATTATTAATGAATGTTTATAGTTTTGCCTTCTCATTTTCAGTCATGCCACATCAGTAAATGGAGGTCTGTGGGTATTTACTCCAATCCCATCATTAAGATAAACTCTACTTTGAGGAGGTAACTCTTCCCCAATCATATTTTGAGTGCTTTCCAACCTGAGAGGCTTATTTTACCACACTATATCTGGCAGTGTTTCTCTGCTCTTCATAAGGCTTTCAATGGCCAATTGTTTCTGGAGTTTGTTAGACATGCATCATTGGTAAGTCTTAGTCTGGAATTCAATTGAAATCTGTCCACCATGGATGACCCTGCTGGTATCTGTAATACCGGTGTCATAGCTTTCAGCATCACAGCAACATGCCATCCCCCACAGTATAGCAAACTGGCAGACATTTGGGACTCAGTAGTAGAAAATATGGCCTTGGTGGCAGAAATGATGCTGTAGATCACATGACAGAATTTAGTCAAATCAATGACCTTTTCAATGCAAATACACTTTTTCACCAACATAAATGGCAATTATACACATGGAAGTCACCAGATGGAACATATAGGACCAAATGAACTACATTTGTGGGAAGAGATGATGGGAAAACTCAATGTCAGAAGTCAGAACAAGACTAAGTGCTGGATGTGGATCAGACCTTCAAAGACTCATACACAGGTACAAACTGAAACTGAAAAGAAACTAGAACAAATATACAAAAGCCAAGATATGACCTTGAATATATCCAACTTCAGTTCAGAGACCACTTCAAAAACAGGTTTGATACATTGGACACTCATTATTGAAAACCACACAATTTGTGGCATAACATCAAAGATGTCATTCATGAGGAAACTAAAAGGTTATTTAAAAGATAAGAAAGAAAGAAAAGACAAAATTGCATGTCAAAGCAGACTCTGAAACTTGACCAGCTAAAGTAAGGAGAAGACATGACAAAGTTAAAGAACTAAACAAAGATTTCAAAGGGAAGCTCAAGAAGGCAAAAACAGATATTATGGTGGCATGTGGAAAGAGCTGGAGATAGAAAACAAAAAATGGAAGATCATGCTTTGTTTTTCTCATGCTTAAAGAATTGAAGAAAAATTCAAGACTTGAGAGGAAATAGCAAAGGATTCTACAGGGAAAGTATTAAATGACTCAGAAAATATCAAAAGAATATGGAAGGAATACACAATTATTTTACCTAAAAGCATTGGTGAATGACTGGCCAACCATTTAAAGAGGTTGCATATGATCAGGAACAAATTGAAAGCTGAGGTGGAAGCTGCCTTAAAGGAATTGGTGAAACACAAGGCTCCAGGAATTTACAGAATACCAATTGAGATGTTTCAACAAGCAAACACAGCACTAGAGGTGCTTATTTCTTTATGCCTGTTGTTGTTAGGTGCTGTTGAGTCAAGTCCAACTCATAACAACCCTATGTACAGCAGATTGAAACACTTCCTGATTCTGTGCCAGGAACACAATCTTATTTATGTTTAAGCCCATTGTTGCAAACACTGTGTCAATCCATCTGGTGGAGGGTTATCCTCTTTTTCATTGACCTGCCACTCTCCCAAACATGATGTCTTTCTCCAGGTATTGATCTCTCCTGACTACACTGGCAAGCTGCTTGAAAGAGATCTGTATTTGTGCCTATTTCCAAGAAAGGTGTTCCAAGAAAATGTGGAAATTATCAAATAATATCATTAATATCACACACAAGTAAAATTTTGCTAAAGATCATTCAAAAGTGACTGCAATGAGTGATTTTGGACTTCAGGTTTAAGATGGAAGATTGAAGGCAGCCTCTGTATGATGTGGCAAAACAAAGGAGTTAGAATAGGAATAAAGTTAAATAGAAAGGTCTGGAGAAGGACAAAATCCACAAAGGAGACTGCTGGTTGGTCTCACATAGCAAAACAGCAAGAAGCACTGATCAGGACACATCTCCAGCTATGACTTCCACTGGGGAGGAGAAATGGAGCCCTCATCCACAAAGATAAGCCATGCAGCACTGGATGTCAGTTTTGGAGTCCCACAGGATAAGCCCACAGTCCTTGAAGCCCATGAACTGTTTCAGGGACTTGCTGAGACAGTAGCTATCCCTTTCTGACAGGTTCAACATTGGAGAAGTGACTCTTTCCCATGCTCCCTATCTCAGAGGGCTTTTAACTAGCACCATCTTGAGAGGGAACCTATTGTGAAGGACCAAACTACCCAGGAGGCATAAAAACAAAGAATTGTCATGCGTGGAGAACCTAGGGGTGACCTTCCACAGCACCAGTGTAATACACAGCAGAGAGCAATTGCAGTTAGTGGAGAGATAGGACACTGACACACAGAGAGGTTCTGCCAGCAAGAGGCTTGAGAAACTTGCTCAGAAGCAAGCCTCACAAACTAGGGAGAGGAAATTACTGCATCTCCTGAGAGGAACCATAGAGACTATCAAGTCTGAGCCCTAGTGAGATAAAAAGACTCCATCCTTCACTGACCACCATCTCCACCTAACAGACTTGAATATTAGAGTCCACAAAAAGAGGCTCCTCCAATACTTTTTCTTCTTTTTAAAAATATCTGTTTGTCAGAAATGGAACCCAAGGACATATAGAAAAATACTATATAGTAAAAGATAGAGAAGACTTGGATGGGAAACTTAGATAGGAAGGGGGGAGGGGGGAAACATAGACGAGGGTAAGTGGTAACCTATATGAATAATGCTTATCAAATTGCATATATGAAAATTGTCACAACGAAAAGCATGTCAAAATGAATCACATTATGATGTACATTAAAAATTTCTAATAAAAAAAAAATCTGTTTGTTTGGGGGTTTTGTATATTTGGTTTTATTTTCTTATCTTTTTTTCCTTCTTCCTGTACAAGGATAATTGCAGTGCCATGATATAGTACCCCCAGCCTTTTTCTTGTTTTTGATTGGAGATAAGATCACATTGAATTGCTAGGCATGGTGGCGCACGCCTGTAATCCCAGCGGCTCAGGAGGCGGAGGCGGGAGGATCACAAGTTCGAGACCAGAGGCAGTCTGCATGACTTAGTGAGACCCTGTCTCAAAAAGTAAAAAAAAATGGGCTGAGGTGCAGCTCAGTGGTCCAGCACTTGCAGAGCATGCAGGCGCGAGGCCCTGGGTTCAACCCCCAGTACCGCAAAAAAAAAAAAAAAAAAAAAAGATCACATTGAATTGCACAGGCTGCCTCTGATCTTGGGCTCCAGCCTCAGCTCAGACAGACACTGAAGTTTCAGGAGAGGAAATTGATATCTGCCTCTTTTTTGGTTTTGTTTTGTTTTTATATTTCTTTTTTCTATATTTATCATCTTTTCATTATTTATTTCATTTCCTTAATCCCCTTCCTTCTAATCTAATCTATCATATTCCTTCTTTTGTTTTTTTCTATCTTTTTCAGCCTCCCTGCCTTATTCTATATCCCTCTTTTCCTATTTATTATACTTTAATTCTTTTAGGCTATTTCTTATGGCCCTTCTTATGTTGACCTAGGGCGGGGATTTAGCTCAGTTGGTAGAGCACTGTGCTGCAGTCTCTGAGGCCCTGAGTTCGATTCCCAGCACCACAAAAATGGGAGAAGGACCTGGCAATCCATTCCCAAGGCAATCCTGAAACAGTCAGCCATTGAAAACCCTATGAGGGTCGCTATGAGTCAGATACCGACTTGAAGGCACCCAACAACAACAACAACAACAACAATGTTGACCTAACTGTTTACATATAATTTTATTTATCTTATAATCATTTCTTTTATCTTTAGCTCATTTCTGTCATTCTAACATACATTTCCTTTATAGACTGTATTTTTCATTTCTGTTCCTTTATAGACTGTATTTTTCATTTCTGTTACTTCACCCTTCAGGCATCCTCCTGTCTTCTCTTTTTCCCCCATTCATACTTCAGACAAAGACTATTTATACCTCTAACCTAAATATTTTATAACTTCATAGATTCTAAATATAATTATTGTCATTCTTTGTTATACAGGCATTATTAGTGCAGCTGTTGGCATTAAGCGACTTTAAATGTGTTTCTATATCTGGTTTGGCTGGGATTTAGCTCAGTGGGTAGGGCACTGTGCTGCAGTCTCTGAGGCCCCGAGTTCAATTCCCAGCACTGCAAAAATGGGAGAAGGGCCTGGCAATCCACTCCCAAGGCAATCCCGAAACACTCGCCATTGAAAACCCTATGAGGGTCACTATGAGTCGGATACCAACTCGACGGCACCTAACAACAACAACATATCTGGTTTGCTCTGGTATTTAATTTATATAGCGGTTTATCATCCTCTCTGGGACTGGCATTGGACAGTGTGATATCAAGAAAAAAACCTCTGTATGAAGACCCCCAAATAAAATAGGAAGTGATATGAACCACTGCAGATGCACAAATAACAAATCAGAAACATGACAAACTAAAGAAACAAAGCTAACACATCTTGTGGGGATAAATTGGGAGGAAGTTGGCAAAAGCCCCAAAACTGGGAAAATGGCTTTTGAAGATCTAGTTTGTAAATTAGAAATCTAGGGAAAGTGAAAGTTGCATGATTGGACACTTTTCCAAAGCCCTACACAAATCCCCTGAGCAAGATTGGACAATTGAAAAACAAAGGACTCAAAGCTGATTGGTTCAAGCCATCTATAAAATGAGCTGCACTGCAGCAGCTCGCTCTCTCTCTCTCTCTCTCTCTCTCTCTCTCTCTCTCTCTCTCTCTCTCTCTCTCTCTCCCTCCCTCTCTCTGCTACAGACCATGGGCAAGGAAATGAGTCTCTCTCTCAGCATTTGACCAGCAACATGGAAGCATCTCTCCTTATGACCACTGAGACCAGAACAACTAGACGGCACTCTCAAGGAGCAAGATCTACAATCAAGATGAGGACAGTCTCTTGGCCCAGTGCCTAAAGGCAGAAACTGAGGGCAGTCTCTGATCCCAGTGCCAGAGGCAGAAGAGCCACAGCTGCCCTCAAGGAAGTATAAGAGCTGTAGCACTTGGTACTGAGCTGCATTCACTTTGGGTTTCCCTTGGCCCTTGTAAGGGCAGAGAAATAATAAAGAGCTTTCAGTCCCCACAAGGCAAAAGCACCCAAGGCTTTTCCTTTCTTCCCTCTCACAGCATTCGCAAGGGCCTCAGGAATCTGCACCCCTCTCCCAAGGGTCCCAAGTGAGTTGTGTTTAGTTATCTGTGTGCTTGGCCATGCCTCCCATCTGTGCGGGACCAGCAAGGAGCACGCCCCACAAAATCTCCTCCAAGAGACCATGATTCCTTATCCACTGAATCCAAAGATACTGAAACAATGGAAATGAAAGACAAAGAATCTAAAGTTTATGGAAATGAAAGACAAAGAATCTAAAGTTTACTGATAAAAATTATCAGTGACTTCAAAGAAGACACAAGCAAATGGACAAAGTAAGAAAATCAGTACAGGATATAGGTCAAAAGGTCAACAATACAGAAGACAAATTTAGCAAAATGGATGAGAAATTTCTCAAGGAATTTGAGATTTTGAAAAAGAACAGAAATGTTGGAAATAAGAGGTCAATAAACCAAATTTAAAAAACACAGTAGAAAGCATTGCCAGTAAACTAGATGGAGTGGAAGATAGAATATCTGGAATGGAAAATATGGTTGAGGAAATACTACATTCAAACATCAACAAAGAAAAAAACTAAAGGAACATGATGACAATTTTTGAGAACTTTGGGACAAGATGAAGAGAAGAAACCTAAGAATCCATTGGGATGGAAAAAGGAGTTTAGATAAAATCAAAAAGTAGAGAAAATTTGTTTGGTGAAATTATTTGCAGAAAATTCCCAAATTATGGGAAAGAAATCAACCTCAAACCACAAGAGGCACTTAGAACACCAAACAGACATGACCGAAAAAGAACAACCCCATGACACATAATAATTAATATGATGAGATTACAAGAGAAAGAAACAATTTAAAATCTGCTAGAGAGACACCAACTCACTTAGAAAGGACATCAGACCTCTCAGCCCAAACCCTAAATTCTAGGAAATGATAGAAAGATATACTTCAAGCCCTGAAAATAAATAATTGACAACTGAGGTTATTATATCCAGTAAAGTTGCTATTTGAAATGCATGGAGATATAAAGACATTCTAAGACAAACACATTAAATCAATACATGACCATGAAGCCAGCAGAATTCTACACATACAAGAGGAAGAAAGATAGTCTTCTCTATGAGAACACAGAAAGAATAAACTTCCTGGGAAGAACAAACAAATTAAAGGGGACTAAGAAAGAATCAGTCATGTCTAACTCAAGAACCCAGCAAATTCACAGAATGAATAAAGGAAAAATAAAAGAACAAATAATTTATGACCTAAACAGGAAAACACACAACACAACCAACAAAACTTCCTTAATAATAACCCTAAATATAAAAGGTCTTAACTCTTCAACTCTGGAAGCAATCACAAAGCAATCAGTTATTGAAAACTCTATGAGCATCACTATGAGTTGGACTCAACTCAATGGCACCTAACAACAAACAACAACTCTCCAAGTAAAAGAAATAGAATAGTTGACAGGATTAAAAAACAATATCCAACAATTTGATGCCTGCATGAAACACATCTCACTGGTAAGGACACCCACAGACTGAAAATGAGAGGATGGAAACTGCTATACAGAGAAACTGGAAGCAAAATGTAAATAAATAAACAAACAAACAAATAATAAAAGGAGGAGCAGCCATCCTTATACCAAAGTAAACTTCAAGTTAAAACTGTCCAAAGAGGGAACAATGACACAGCACATCTTTCCCTAATGATGGGTGCCTGAAATGACTCAGGCACCCAACATGGAGGCACAGCTGAAGAAGAGTGGCTGAGCAAAAATGGTCACGACTGGTAGGAGGGAAGGTGAACAAAGCAGAGTTTACAAGACTCTCCTGGGAAGAGGCGTGGACTGCACAGACAGCAGAGAGAGTCAGTGGGTCAATGAGATTGTAATCAAAAGTGGAGAAGAACTAAAGAAACCACAATGGACAATCCCCCGTTGCCCAGATTGCAGAGCACAGAGAGTGTACAGCCCAGGGAAAATTTCATGTGAGCATCTGGAGTTCATATCTAATGCAGAGTGCAACCCTGGAAACCTGTCAACATCCTACTGATAAGACACAGGCAGCAACTTCCCATGGAGAACAATTCGTGAGTAGTCTCAGATACCAGGTGCAGCTACCATCATCCTGCTATGGAGGTCCCAACCATGCAGTTTGGGATAGGAGAGCAGAGAGGCATGAGTCCCACATGGGAGCACAGGCTTCATTTCCACCAGGGGTGGCACAAAATCATCCCACCCACTGCAGCATGGAGTCAGTGAGCAAGTGCAGTGGGGCTTGGATCACAAGCAAGGGCAGAGCTCACCCGGACAATAGCTTCTGCCATTCCCCTACCACGGAGGTCCCAGTCACACAGTTTGCCACAGGAGAGTCTTGTGGCACAACTCCCACACAGGAGCACAGGCCTCAGATCCACCAGGGGTGGCACAATATCATCCCACCTACTGCAGCATGGGATCAGTGAGTGAGCGTGGCAGGGCTCAGGACACTCGAGTGGGCAGAGGGCCCAGCATTGAGATCTGGCTCATGCAGCCATCTATTCCCATAATTTGGGATGTTCTCTCTGAACTGAGATCTTGGTGCACAAGCTCTGCAGGGGAGGCAGAACTCTCAGAGGGACAGCAGGGGCCACATCACCTCTCCGCTAATGGACCATAGGCAGAAAACCCCACAGGGTGGATCTCTGAGAGCACCCTGAAACAGGGTCCAGTCTGAGAAACTGGCATGGACTTTCCACCATCATCCCCTGCCTGAGGGACAGTGCATAAAAACTCCTCCCCCAAGACCCACCAGCTTTCAGTAAGAGAGCAGATAGGGAAAATCACTTTCCCTGCAGCAGAACTGAGGAATCTCAAAATAAAGCTGTCATCACTGATTAGGAAAATTTACATAAGAGATGAATGAAAATGGAGGCACCAGTAGGTTAAACAATGACCCTGTATGGCTTAACCTGACAGCAGCAGGCAGGAAAGAGAGACTGTGGAACACTGGGCAAGAGTTTTCACCCAAGGGAAGTGAGGCAGAGCTCTCTCTCAGAGGTTTGATAACTGCTACTGGTAGTAGGAAAGGTTGTTAAACCTGAGCTTTCTAGTATACCCTACTTCCTAATTTTCTTTTCTTTTTCCGGTGTTCCTTTGTGTGTGTGTATGTGTGTGCATGTTTTTTGTTGTCCCTGTTATTGTTTTCCTTCTGTTTTTTCTTTGTTGATTGTTAGATTTGTTACATCATTTTTTACTGTGTGTGTCTTGATAGTTTTTTCTGTACTGTTTTGCTGCTGTTTTCCCTCTGTTTTTTTCTTTGTTGCTTGTTAGTTTTGGTATGTCATTTTTGTCTGTGTGTCTTGATGTTCTTTTCTGTACTCTTTTGATGTTTTTTTCCTTCTGTTTTTTTCTTCACTGCTTCTTAGTTTTGTTTATTCATTTTCGTCTGCGTGCATTTTGATGCTGTTCTTTTCTGTACTATTTTTCTACTCTTTTTGGTTGATAGTTTGTTCTGGTTGTTATTCTGTGTGGGCTTTTTTGTTGTATTCTGTTGTGATATGTTTTTTCTCCCTTTTTGGGTTTGTTTTATTCTGCTTTTTTTTCTTTTTCCTTCTTCTTTCTACATCTTCTCTCCCTCCTCCTCCCCCAATAGAGAAATAGAGATTGTTGCCACTCTAGCCCCTAATCCCATTGGAATAGCAAACTGGGGAGTGGGAAACTGAGAAGTGGAGAGTCCAAGGCACAGAGAAGAGTGACATGAACTGATGGTTCTCTGAATCTAGGAGTACTGGTCCAGAACAAGGTTCATCTCATGTTGAGTAGGGCTGGAGATTCAGAGTAATAGTCCCACCGACACAACAAACTAGGACTCACGGTGCAGGCTGTAGACCAGTCAGGGGTTGCGAATGAAGGGGACAGAGGGAATCTGAAGATGGCAGCTCAATATAGAGTCTGAAGCAGATTCTAGACATCAGGAACTGAGGTTCCAAACTATGGGGCTGAGGAGTGAGAGAAAAGTGCCAAAGATTCTTCATCATTCAAACTCAAAGGAATGCCAGAAGGAGAAGCTCGTCACACTTGGAGGAGGTGGAACATAACTCCCAGATCAAGCAATAGGCAAACCTCAGCAAAAAAAGTACATGAAGCATGAAAGGACATGCTGGAGCTGAAGATCCCATAGACCAAACCCTCTCAACAGACAATTTCAAGTAATTCTGATTGCTAGACATGTCAGAATCAGAATTATAATTTTGAATATAAATGTGCTAAGAGACATCAAAGCTAACACTGCCAGCACCCTTTAAATCTTGGAGAAGAGGGTATCTCATTTGGAGTCCATATTCCCTGCTGAGCTAGAAACCATTAGAACAAATCACACTGAAATAATTGAGATGCAAGATAAGCTGAATGAAATAAACACTTCAGTAGAATTCTCAGCATAGATAGTGGATGAAGCTGAATAGAGGATATCATACACAGAAGAAGGAATACAAGATATCAACTATATGCAAGCTAAGATGTAGAAAATGATGAAACAATACCAGGTAGATCTCCAGAAGTTTCAGACAAAATGAGAAAGTGAAATCTAAGAATTCAGGGGGTTCCAGAAGGAGCAGAGAGCAATATAAAAGGATTAGGAAATTTATTCCAAGAAATATTGAGTGAAAACTTCCCAAGTCTAGTGCAAGAACTGGATAATTATACAACTGAATCATTCAGAATGCACCCAGAGAAAATCAAAACATATCCTCTCCACAACATATCATTGTATGAATGCTTATTTTGGACCACAGAGAAGCAGTTTTGAAACTGCTAGGGAAAGCAGCAACTAGTTTTCCCTAGCTAGGGAAAAAGGCCAACTAACTTTGATAGGTAAACCCATTAAAATAACGATGGACTTCTCCACATCAACATTGAAAGCTAGAAAAACTGGACACATATCATCCATGTTCTGACAAAGAACAATTTCCAACCAAAAATACTTTACCCAGCAAAGATATCTATTAAAATAGATAAGGAGTAAAAGACATGCCATGATATTGCCACAAACAATTTGCAATCTGCAAACCAGCATTACACAGGATCCTGAATCAACTACCATATACAGGGGAGATAAGAAAATCCCACATAGAATATCAAAGAAATGAACAATTAACATGAGAGGAAATCAAGAAAGAAATAAGATAAACATGAGTCAAAAACCAGTAACAAGTACTAACTGGATGCATAACAATAAACACTTCTCAATATTTACTTGTAACGTATATGGTCTTAAGTCACCAATTAAGAGACATAGACTGGCCAATTGAATGAAAAAATATAAACCCTTGACATGTGCCATTCAAGAGACTCATTTATCCCACAAAAACTAAAAGTTTGAGAATTAAGGGCTGGAAAACAATATAATAAACAGGGGGAAACAAAGAAAAGCAGGAGTCACAATACTAATTTCATACATTAGACTTCAATCCAAAACTATTTAGAAGAGACAAAGGACACTATATATTACTAAAAGGAACAACCAACCAGGAACATATAATGTTACTTAATATCTATTCCCCCAAATCCAGGGCACCTAGTTTCATACAACAAACTTTATGATAAATAAAGGAATACACTGGACTAGATACAATAATTATGGGAGACTTCAATACCCCACTTTTGCCAAGAGACAGGTCATCAAAACAAAAAATCAACAGAAAAATGGTGAGCTTAAACTGCACCTCAGACCAACTGGAAGTCACAGATATCTACAGATATTCATCCATCTGATGAGGAATACACATTCTTCTCTGCACCAGATAGAAATTTAACTAAAATAGACCACATTTTAGTACATAAAATAGCCTGAATAAATACAAAAAAGTAGAAATCATTCCCTGTACTTTATCAGACCACAATGGAATAAAACTGGAACTCAAAACCAAGAAAAATATTAGAAATTTTATAAATTCATAGAGACTAAATAATACATTGTTAAATGATCAAGAGGTTCTTGAAGAAATAAAAGTGAAAATTAAAAAACTCCTACAATCAAATGAGGATGAAAACACATCCTACCAAATTTGTGGTATACAGCAAAGGCAATTCTAAGAGGGAAGGTCATAGCATTGAGTGCCTTTGTCAAAAAGTTAGGGATGGGCCAACTAAATGACTTAAGGACACAACTCAAGGCACTAGAAACCAACAACAAATAAATCACAAAAGGGGCACTCAGAAAGTATAAGATCAAGGCATAGATATCTCAATTAGAATCTAAAAAGATATTTCAAAGAATTAATGAGACTAAGAGCTGGTTATTTGAAAAGATTAATAAAATAGATGCTCCCCGAGCCAATCTTACCAAAAGGAAAAAAGAAAAAGCCAAAATCATGAAAATTAGAGATGAAAAAAGAATCATAAACACTCATTCCAGTGAAATCCAGAAAGTAATCAGGGAATACTTTGAGAAATTAAATTCGCAAAAATATGAAAATACAGAAGAAATGGATAAATTTATTAACATATACGATTCACCAAAATTAAGCCTGGAGGACATAAATGACCTAAACAGACCCTTCAATATGCTGAAATAGAAAAGGTGATTAAAAAAAAACTCCCAACAAAGAAGAGCCCAGGAACCAATGGGTTCACAGAAAAATTCTACCAAACTTTCAAAGAAGAATTAATACCAGTGCTCCTCAAATTACTTCAAAAAGTAGAAAAGGAGGGAGCACTTCCAAACTCATTCTATGAAACTACCATCACCTTGATACCTAAACCAGGCAAGGATACATCTAAGAAAGAAAAGTACAGACTGATTTCCCTAATGAACATAGAAGCAAGAATTCTCAATAAAATTCTGGCAAACTGAATTCAGCAACATATGAAGAAAATAGTTCACCATGACCAAGTGGGAATTATACCTCAGATGCAAGGTTGATTAGATCTACAAAAATGGATTAATGTAATTGAACATATCAAGAGGCTTGCAAACAAAAATCACATGATCATCTCAATTGATGCTGAGAAGGTCTTTGATAAAGTGCAACACCCTTTTATGATAAAAAAAAAACCTCTGGAGAAGATAGGCATAACAGGAGAATATCTTAACTTAATAAAGGCCATTTATGACAGACCAACAACCAACATCATATTAAATGGAGAAAAGCTGAAAGCATTTCCTCTAAAATCTGGAAGAAAACAAGTATATCCACTGTCTCCAGTCTTATTTAACATTGTGATTGAAGTCCTAGCCAGAGCAATTAGACTAGAGAAAGAAATCAAAGGGATACAGATAGGCAAAGAAGAGGTCAAATTATCCTTATTTGTGGATGACATGATATTTTACCTAAAAGACCTGAAAAACTCCTGTAGAAAAGTTTTGTTGTTGTTAGGTGCCGTGGAGTCAGTATCCGACTCATAGCGACCCTCATAGGGTTTTCAATGGCTGAGTGCTTCGGGATTGCCTTGGGAGTGGATTGCCAGGTCCTTCTCCCATTTTTACAGTGCTGGGAATTGAACTTGGGGCCTCAGAGACTGCAGCGCAGTGCTCTACCCACTGAGCTAAATCCCAGCCCGTAGAAAAGTTTTAGACCAAATTAATTCTTTAGCAAAGTGTCAAGATACAAAATTAACACTCAAAAATCAGTAGCCTTTCTTTACGCACATTGTGAGCAGGAAGAGAAGGAAATTACAGCTACAATCATTTTCATGATAGCCCACCAAAAACGTAAATACTTGGGAATCAATCTAACAAAAGATCTTGCAGATCTCTATAAAGAAAATGTCAAAACATTAAATGAAGAATTCACAGAAGATACCAGAAATTGGAAGGACCTCTCTGCTTTTGGATTGGGAAAATCAATGTTGTAAGAATGGCTATACTATCAAAAGAAATCTATAGATTTAATGCAATCTCCATTAAAATCCCAGAAATAGAAAATCCAAGAAGTAGAAAAATAATCCAAAAATTCATATAGAAACACAAAAGACCACATATAGCAAAACACTCTTAAGCTACAAAACTAGTGCAGGCAGGATCACAGTCCATGAGTTCAAACTATACTACAGGGCTTTAGTAGCAAAAACAGCTTGGCCATGGAACAAACATAGGCCTGAAGACCAATGGAACAGAATTAAGGATCCAGAGATACACCAATGCACCTACAACCACCTGATCTTTGACAAAGGAGCAAAGCAGGCAAATTGGAGAAAGGATAGCCTCTTCAAGAAATGGTGTTGGCCAATTCCAAACAGGAAGAGAAGGGAATCTCAGGAAAAATACCATTCATGATGGCACACCAGAAAATTAAATACCTTGGAATCAATCTAACCAAAGGGCCTTCAGATCTCTACAAGGAAAATTTCAAAACACTAAAGAAAGAAATAGCAGAGGACACTGAAAAATGGAAAGACCTCCCCTGCTCCTGGATAGGGAGAATTAATATAGTAAAAATGGCTATGTTACCAAAAGCAATCCATAGGTTTAATGCAATACCCATTAAAATTCCACTGACTGACTTTACAGAAATAGAAAAAATGATCCAAAAATTCATATGGAACCACAAAAGACCACATATAGCCAAAGCACTTTTAAGCTGCAAAATTAATGCAGGTGGAATCACAATCCCTGACTTCAAACTATACTACAGGGCAGTGGTTGCAAAAACAGCTTGGTACTGGCACAGAAATAGACCCGAAGACATCTGGAACAGAATAGAAGATCCAGATATACCTCAACACACCTATAGCCACCTTATTTTCGACAAAGGAGCAAAGCAAGTAAACTGGAAAATGGACAGCCTTTTCAACAAATGGTGCTGGGAAACATGGTCATCCACATGCAGAAAAATGAAAGCTTACCCGCATCTCTCAAGATACACGAGAGTTAACTCAAAATGGATAAAAGATCTCAACATAAAACCAGAAACTTTAAAACTTATAGAAGGAAAGATAGGCAATACACTCCATCATATAGGTATAGGAAAGTATTTCCTTAATAGGACTCCAATTGCTCAAGAAATTGCAACAAGAATAGATAAATGGGATTACATGAAATTAAAAAGCTTCTGCACAGCAAAAGAAACAATTAACAGGGTCAAGGAAACCCCCACAGAATGGGAAAAAATCTTCGCATTTTATACATCAGATAAAGCTCTAATTACTAGAATTTATAAAGAACTCAAGAAAAAAACTCCCAAAAAAACAAATAACCTAATACACAAATGGGCAAAGGAACTGAGTAGACAGTTCTCAAATGAAGAGGTCCATAAAACCATGAAACACACGAAAAAGTGCTCAACATCCCTAGCCATTAGGGAAATGCAAATTAAAACAACTCTGAGATTTTACCTTACATCAGTAAGAATGGCCAAGATCAATAAAATAAATAACAACAAATGTTGGTGAGGTTGTGGGGAAAAGGAAACACTCTTACATTGTTGGTAGAGCTGTAAATTGGTCCAACCACTGTGGAAATCAATATTGAGGTATCTTTAAAAAATAAAAATAGATCTACCATATGACCCAGCTATAACACTATTGGGAATTTACCCAAAGGGAGATGTGTTATCATACCACAGAGACACCTGCACCTCCATGTCCAATGCAGCACTTTTCACAATAGCAAGGATATGGAATCAACCAAAGTGCCCTTCAACAGAAGAATGGATAAAAAACTATGGTACATATACACAATGGAACACTACTCAGCAATGAAGAAAAATGAAATAAGGACATTCACAGCAAAATGGATGGAATTAAAGAAAATTATTTTAAGTGAATGAACACAAGCTCAGAAAGAGAAACACCACAAGTTCTCACTCATATATGGGAGCTGAATCAAAATTATAAGAAGGAAAAATCCTATTCCAAGGTCAGATCAAAATAAAAGGAAAAAAAGCTAAGAATGGTGTTAATATAAATCGTCTAGAAAATGCATGCAATTGTTCTGACAAGATAAAAACAAAGTTCACTACAGAAAAGGTTTCTATCTTAAAAAGAACTGGAACCCAAGGACATACAGAAAAATAATACCAAGTAAATGATAGAGAAGACCTAGATGGTGAGGGTGGGATGGGGGAAAGCATACAAGAGGGTAAGGGGGAACCTATATGAATAATGTACATCAAAATGAATATATGGAAATGTCACAATGCAAAGCACGTCAGAATGAATCACATTAAGGTGTACATTAAAAATTTCCCAAAAAAATGGTATTGGGAAACTTGGATTTCTACCTCCAGAAAAATGAAAACAGACCCACACCTCTCAATATGCATGAGAATTAACTCAAAATGGATAAAAAACCTCAACATAAAACAAGAAATTCTAAAATTACTGAAGAAAAGATAGAAATATGCTCCATCATAGAGGCAAAGGAAAGTATTTCTGTAGTAACACTCTAATTGCTCAGGAAATTGCAACAAGAGTAGATAGATGGGATTACATGAAGTTAAATAGTTTCTGTACAACAAGGGAAACAATAAACAGAGCTAAAGAAGAGTCCACTGAATGGGAGAAAATCTTTGCATCCTACACATCAGAGGACTAATTTCCAGAATTTACAAAGAACTCAAGAAAGCAACTCACAAGGCAACAAATAATCCAGTACACAAGTGGGCAAAGGAACTGAATAGACAGTTCTCAAATGAAGAAGTCTGCAAGGCAATGAAGCACATGAAAAATGTTCAATATCCCTAGCCATTAGGGAAATGAAAATCAAAACAACTCTGAGATTCCACCTTACTCCAGTAAGAATGGCCAAGCCCAATAAAACAAATAACAACAAATGTTGGGGAGGGTGTGGAGAAAAGGGAACCCTTTTACACTGTTGGTGGGGCTGCAAATTGGTTCAACCACTTTGGAAATCAATATGGAGATACCTCAGAAAACTAAAAATAGAACTGCTGTATGATCCAGTTCTACCACTGCTGGGAATATACCCAAAGGAAGACAAGTCATCATACCACAGGGACACCTGCATCTCCATATTCAAATGCAGCAGTTTTCACAATAGCAAGGATATGGAATCAAAGTGCCCATCAACAGAAGAACAGATAAAAAAGATTATGGTACATACACAATGTAATACTACTCAGCTATTAAAAAATGAAATAATGTCATTTTCAGAAAACTGGATGGAATTGGAGAACATCATCTTAAGTGAATGAACACAAGCCCAAAAAGAGAATATGTTCTCACTCATATGTGGGTGCAAAATCAAACCCAAAGAAAGGAAAATAATCTATTCATAAATTGAAACATAAAAAAGCACAATTAAACTCAGGGTAGAAGAGACCATTTAAAGGATGGAAAGAAGGGGGGAACCTAGCAGAGAGGAGCAAAGATTGGAGAAGAAGGGAGGGGGGAAGGGTCAATGAGGAGGGATAAAGGGAGAGAGGTCAATTTAAATGTAAACAGCACAACTTCATGAGTAGGTTGAAAAAAATTGGGTAAGATAGAAAAAAAATAAAACCTACTAGAATAGCTAAGGGCTGGGATTTAGCTCAGTTGGTAGAGGGCTGCACTGCAGTCTCTGAGGTCCCGAGTTCAATTCCCAGCGCCGCAAAAATGGGAGAAGGACCTGGCAATCCACTCCCAAGGCAATCCTGAAACAGTCAGCCATTGAAAACCCTATGAGGGTCGCTATGAGTCGGATACCGACTCGACGGCACCTAACAAGAATGGCTAAAATAATAAACAGTAATAATACCAAATACTGACAATAATGCAAACAGACTTGATCACTCAAGTAACACTGCTGAGAATGTAAAAAGGTAGACCACTATAGAAAAAACATTGAACTTATATGGAAATTGGCATGCACATATATAGATATTCTCACAAAAAATGCACATAGAATGGAGACCATTAGTATGGAGGGTGAGGATGTGGGAGGAGGGTCATGAGAGGGTAAAAAGGAAGTTATGTGAGCAATGCACAATAAAATGCATATATGAAAAGGTCATAATGAGACCCATTAAGTTGTACATTAAAAATTACTAATTAAAAAACTACTTAAAAAGAAAAAATGGGTATGCTGTGTTCTAAAACTTTATGAATACTGACATTTGAATTTCATTTAATTTCCATGTGCCATGAAATTATATCCTCTTGTTATTTTCCAATAAAGAAAAAAGTAAGATTTGTTCATAAAATAAAATACTTGCAAATTTGTCTCAGCAACACATTAAAAAGATCATATTATAATCAAGTGGGTTTCATCCTAAGGATGCAAGTCTGGTTCAATGTACATAAGACAATAAACATAATACAGGATGTAAATATATTCAGAAACAGAAACCCCATGATCCTATCAATAGACGCTGAGAAGACCTTCAACCACATTCAACATTTTCTGAAAAAAAGTCTTGAAGAAACTAGGAATTGAAGAAACATACCAATAATCAATTTTTGTGAATATATGTATAAATACATAGACACACAGATAGACACAGGTTCTTGAATAACTACATGGAAGATGATGTGAGTCAGGAAATAGACTATATAACAGAGCACCTATGGGTAAACAACTGAGTTCAATTTTGTGATTGTCATAAAGCATCAAGTAAAGATGTACACTGGGAAATGATCATAAAGACTGGGAACATGTTTGGGTTACAGAGATGTGGTTGGCCAGTATTAGATAACAATGAAGTAATGAGTTGGAACATCATCATTTGAAGGGGAAAAGAAATCAAATGTACCAAGGCAGAAAACTTAGACAATGACACACATGTGGCTAAGGTTGGAAAATAAACAGCCACTATCTCTGTATCTGAGATGAAAGGAAATGAAATGAAATCCCAGAAGCAAATAGTCTGAGATCTTATACAGGTTAAATGGTGACACACATTCAACATTTATCAAGTTCAAATTCCACATTTTTCAATCTTCAATGTCATAATAATTTTCTCTTTCCCTTGTGGAATCATCACAAGAATAAAATATGATCATGGACCCAAAATTAATTCAAAAATTTGAAATGTCAATGGGAGAAAAGAGATCATTAAACAATGAAGATGAGGCAACTCTCTTGAGAAGCCCATGTACATGTCTTGGATATGTGCTATGACTCTCTCTTGAGTACATGGGTTTCTTTCTTCCTTGAGCCTTTGAGCACCAGGGCCTATCATAAAGCACATACGTAAAAAATTCTTTATCACTTTTTTTTTTTTTTTTTGCAGTACTAGGGGTGAACCCAGGTCTTCACACTTGCATGTGCTGTACCACTGAGCTGCATCCCCAGGCCTTTTTGTTTTTACTTTTTGAGACAGGGTCTTGCTAAATTATGCAGACTGCCTCTGGTCTTGAACTTGTGATACTCCTGCCTTTGCCTCCCACTAGGCTGGGATTACAGACATGTGCCATGGCACCTGACTCAAAAACTCTATAACTTTGCTTTAAAAAAATGAGGTTGATAATCAGATTCTTGCTTCCTTCTCTATGTTTGAGGGAGCAAATTTCAGGCACCAATATGACATAGCCCCCAGGTAAGTACAAACAAAAGTACTGTGATAAAGCAAATGGAAAGATCATATTAAGCACACATCAGGTAAAAAAAAAAAAAGATAAGGCAGACATAAAAAACAAAAGAGAGTGAATGCACAGAATGATGTTAACACTTGCTTAGGAAGAGCTAACACCTGATTTTTCTCAAATCTAAGTCACACTCCATTCTAATCTGCACTCAGGTTTTGGTGATTTTTAAATGGAAAAATGATAATTCGTTGCCCTCCTTGTCCATAGGGCAACTGAATAAATATGATAGTGAAGTGATGGAGACCTCTGATAAAATTTCAGTTATGAGTACTCATGATGAATGTGAAAAATAATAGCTAAATTATAATGATAAATTTAAAATTTATTGCACAATTGTTTTTATGATGTACAGCAATTCTATAATTCTCCCAAAACACAGTTCTCAACCACAAATCTAATCCACACATGATTCTAACCCACATCTGATTTTTAAGCTCTCTAAAACTTTTGAAGGGTACAAGTTAGATTCAAGGATATAAAGTAACTTATTCTTATTCAAAAATGAAAAAGTTCATTTTAGATCAGTGAGCAGAGGACGGAGATATTTAACTATTACTCAGTATTGCAATGCAAGGACAACTTATCATTTATAGAAGGATATGGATTTTTTTTAAATAACAAGGGATAACATTTTAATTAAAAGAATTTACATTATGCCTTCCCAGGTCAGCTGGAATTAACAAAGAGGAAAATTGTCTTAGAAGCTTATGAGAATCCCTCCTACACCACTCCACATCCCACCTTAAGATGTTCCTCAACTTTTATGTACTGGAAAATCCCACAAAGTTTCATTTGTACAGAAAGCTTAATGGGGAAAATACAGATATATAGTAATATTAAAACATCAATATCAGTATATCTACTGACTAAAATGATTTTTAAATCCCAAGGATCACCATCATAGGCAGAAGGGAATTTTCTTCTTAGGAAAGATCCTTCCCAGAGCCCCCTTCATGTCTCTCTTCCTCAGACTGTAGATGAAGGGATTCAGCATGGGAGTCACCACTGAGTACATCACGGCCATGACAGTCTCCATCATAGGAGAACTATTAACCAATGGGCATAAGTAGAGAACAATAACTATCCCCCAACAAAGTGACACCACACACAGGCAAGAGCCACAGGTAGAGAAGGTTTTATGGATACCCTGAGTAGAAGAAACCTTGAGGATGGAGTAGAAAATCCATGCATAGGACAAAACAATGAGTACAAAGGGCATGACAAAAATGATACCTCCCATATTCAAGGATATATAGAAAAATATTCCCACAAAAAGACATGCAAGTGGAAGAAAAGCCTTTGGTGGAGGGGTGGGACAGAGGGAGGGAGTGCACAAGAGGGTAAGGGGGAACTTATCTGTGCAATGTACAATGAAATGCATATATGGAAATGTCACAATGAAATGCATATAAAAATGAATCACATTAAGTTGTACATTAAAATTTTTCAATAAAAAAGTTAAAAATAAAAAGAATGATGCCTCCCATGATAAATATTATCAGCTCATTAATGCAGGTGTCAGAACAGGCCAGCTTCAGCAGGACAGATATATCACACAAGTAGGGGATCACATTGTACTCACAGAAGGACAATCTGGCCATGAGCAGGGTGTACAAAGGGGCATAGAACACAGGCAGCTGCAGGACAGCATCACCAGGCACACACAGATCTTGGGGTTCATGATGCTGGTGTAGTAGAAGGTAGCAGATAGCCACATAGCAGCCAAAGGCCATGGCCACAAGGAGGAGGCTTTCAATGTCTCCAAAAAACAGAAGGAAATACATTTGTGCTGGGCACCCTGAGTAGGTGATGGATGGTACTTGGCTCTGCATGTTCTGCAACAATTTTGGCATTGTGACAGAAGAAAAGCAGAGAGCAGAGAAAGACAAGTTACTGAGGAGTACATACATGGGTGTGTAGGTGGGCATCCAGTTGAATGAGGACAATGAGGAGGAGGTTCCCTACAATGGTGGTAAGTTACATGGCATAGAACAGGTATTGGTGCTCTGGCTGGATGGGCAGGCCCAGGAGGAAGAACTCCAAGATGACAGTTTGGTTCCTTCCCTTCATTTTCTGTGTCCAGAATCTTTTAATACAGTCCCTTAGAAATCTGAATAAAAGTGAATGCCTTTCTATGCCTTTCTAGGAGCTCTACAATTCATGTCACGCTCATTTTCTGAAAAAAAAAATCTGTAATTATAAATATGCCACATCAACAAATCCAAGCTAACTCTCAGATTGTTTCTTTACTTCTCACTATACATAATAATGAGGGCTGGGATTTAACTCAGTTGGTAGAGTGCTGCACTGCCGTCTCTGAGGTCCCGAGTTCGATTCCCAGAACCGCAAAAACGGGAGGACATGGCAACCCACTCCCAAGGCAATCCTGAAACAATCTGCCATTGAAAATCCTATGCAGGTCGCTATGAGTCGTACATGACTCGGTGGCACCTAACAACAACATATATAACAATATCAAACCCTCTTCCTTCTAAACCTCTCACATATTACTTTCTATGTGATTACACTGGTATCCTGATGCTTCCATGACCATTCATCCCCTATAACTGTAAGTGATTTCTTCTCTAATAATATCTTCAATATAAGCCGGGCTCAGTGGCACACACCTGTAATCCCAATGGCTCAAGAGGCGGAGGAAGGAGGATCGCAAGTTCGAGACCAGAGGCAGTCTGCGTAACTTAGCAAGACCCTGTCTCAAAAAGTAAAAAATTTGGCCGAGCATGCAACTCAGTGGTCCAGCACTTGCAGAGCATGCAAGCACGAGGCCCTGGGTTCAACCCCCAGCATATATATATATATATATATATATATGTATATATGAAGGACCCGGCAACCCACTCCCAAAAATCAATCTGCCATTGAAAGCCCTATGAACAGCAGAGAAGCACTGACAATAATGTTTCCCCTGTTGTACGCAGGGTTGCTATGAGTCGGATACCGACTTGACAGCACCTAACAACAACACAACAAATATATATTTTTTTTTCCAATATCACTGTATCCTACCACTTTTTCCTAAGCATTGTTCGCTTATAATCTGTATATACAGTCCTAAAAGTCCTCCAGTAGTGTAGATAACCTTATAAACCGCATGGGTAAACCTCTATACCACTTTCAATATTCCATCGCCAACTGCTTAATGATTATCTTGCTGTGCGTCCATCAGGACCATGTTCCTCTCAACAGATCGAAATTCATAGTTTTTTTTTTTATTAGAAATTTTTAATGTACATCATAATGTGATTCATTTTGACATGCTTTTCGTTGTGACAATTTTCATATATGCAATTTGATAAGCATTATTCATATAGGTTACCCCTTACCCTCCTCTATGTTTCCCCCCTCCCCCCTTCCTATCTAAGTTTCCCATCCAAGTCTTCTCTATCTTTTACTATAT
>VMDO01027849.1:0-24702 GCA_007922755.1 Pedetes capensis | reverse complement strand
TGGGATTTAGCTCAGTTGGTAGAGCGCTGCCCTGCAGTCTCTGAGGTCCTGAGTTCGATTCCCAGCACTGCAAAATGGGAGAAGGACGTGGCAACCCACTCCCAAGGCAATCTCAAAACAGTCATCCATTGAAAACCTATGAGGGTCGCTGTGAGTTGGACTTGACTCTGTGGCACCTAACAACAACAACAACTGACCTTCCTCAGAGCCTTCTCTTTCCTTCACTCATTTAGGAAACAGTTCCATGTGCCAGTTCCTTGGGGTAAGTATAAGGGATACAAAGTAAGACAAAGCTCCTGACCTCAAGGTTCTCAAAATTCATAGAGAGATACAGACACATCAATGTGCAATAGTAATGCAATTTGATAAGTGCTGTGATGGATGTATGCAGAGTGCTATGAAGGCAGGAGAGTAGGAGCATCTAATGGAATGAGTGTGGTGGAGGAAGGCAGGGAATGTGTACTGGCAAAAGGCAATAGGAAGAGAGGTGGAAACTATAGTGGCCATGAGAATGCACCGTGCAGGCCTCCAACTACAGTAGGGTGTCTGAACCTTAGCACTTTTGATGTTTTGGGTCAGATTATTCTTTGTTGTGGGGTTGTCCTGTGTATTGTAGGATGTTTAGGAGCATCCATAGGCCTCTGCTCACTAGATGTCAGGAGCACATTTCCCCTACTTCAACAACCAAAAATATCTCCAGATGTTGCCAACTGTCCCCTGGTTGGGGAGACATAAAAATCAGCTGGTTGCTGGTTGAGAACCACTGAACTACAGGGATCATCACTGATCGAGGGCCCCAGATGCTGTGCTCTGAAATTCATTGCCATGTTTGCACAAGGCTACACAGCCATGGGCTGCTTCTAGCCAAGAGACTGAGACAATTAAGGATATTAACGCAGGGCTATTGTGAAGAGACACAGAATTTGGCTGAAGGATTCTGCCTTACGAAACCTTTGGGAAGCAGCATGGCAGTCGAGGATGTCCTCAACCCATTTCTCTTTCCTCCCCCTTTACTGTTGTTGTTAGGTCCCATCGAGTTGGGTCCAACTCATAGCAACTCTGATAGGGTTTTCCATGGCTGATTGTTTTGGGATTGCTTCGGGAGTGGACTGCCATGGCCTTCTCCTGTTTTTATGGTGCTAGGGATCAAACCAGGGTCCTCAGTGAGTGGGGAGCAGCACTCTACCAACTGAGCTAAACCCCAGCCCTCCCCCTTCACTCCGGGCCAGATTTATATCTCAGTCTGATGCCCCCCTCAGCCTTTTCTGGCTGCTTCTCCATTTCCTTTCAACTAGTGTTTCCCCTAATTAAATCCTTGCATATTTAATCCCATCTTAGGTTTTGCTTCTCATAGGACACAGATGAACATTACAGGCCAGACTCTGGAATCAGAAATGTTTGGATTCAAATGCTGGCTCCTTTTACTAGTTGTGTGGCCTTGAGTAAGTTGCCATTTTTCTCCGAGCCTCCGTTCATTTCTACGTAACAGTATCTACCTTAGAACATTGCTGCGAAGATTAAATGCATTACCACATTTAAAATATTTAGCAGAGTGCCAGATACCAAGTAAGAGTTCAATAAATTCTGATGGATATGTGAGGATTAGGTGTTCTGAGTAGAGCAGACAGCATGACACATGGCACGATGGAGAGAAACAGCCCAGAAGAGTGGGAGGGATATGAAATGTTACAAGTATTTAGGATTGCTGAACCAAAGGGCAAAACAGGAAGTGACAATGGATGGCGACATGAAAGGTAAGCAAGTCCCAAAGCAGAACAATTCCAGTCGCTTTAACCTTTGATGTTGTTGTTAGATGCCGTCAATTTGGGTCTGACTACAAACACTCTCCAACACCAATGACTGATTGTTTCTGGAGTGGGCTGCCATGTCCTTCTCTCTCTCTCTTTTTTTCTTTCTTTCTTTTCTTTTCTTTTTTTTGGTGCTGGGGATGGTACCCAGTGCCTCAGAGAGTGCAGAGCAGCACTCTACCAACTGAGCTAAACTTCAGCACTTTAACCTTTGTAATGCAAGTTATATTCTCTTGTCCTTTCACCATTTCCTTGCAGCCTTCACCATACTTCATTACAATTGCCTTTAAGCTGAAAATGCAAACCTTCACCCAAATTCTCTAATTCCAAGAGTCTGACCAATTTACTAATTCAGAAAGAGACCACAGGGTTTGGTGCCTCACACTTCCTCCCCCTCAGGATTCCAGTTTATTTGGCCTTGAATGGGGATTACTTGGAGGCAAAAAGATCTAATCGCTACTTGGCCCTTGCCCTGAAAACTCTTTCATTCAATCCAAAAACATTAACAGCAACCATTTTTCCCCTAAGGAAAGTTAATCATTACCCCAGCCTCCTCTTCTCCCCTTTCCCCTCTCCCACTTACAACATACAAGAATAATCCATATATGCTCTTGAGTGTGAAAACTGAAAAAAAAAAATAGAAATAATGTGGCAATGTGTGAATGTTCTGCCCTCTAAAGACTTGAATTCAAATCCCATCCCTACCATTGAACAGCTATTCAATCTTCAGCAAGTCAGCCTTTGAGCCTCCATTGCTTTTTCTGTGTAGTGGAGGTGATAAATCAGGTCCTGAATGAGACAGCATTTTGAAAACTACAAAGCACTAGACAAGTTATTATTATTCAAGTTGTGTCACTTGAGGGATCTAAAACTACCTCTCTGATGCCCTGCAGAATGTCCCATGGCTTTCCTGACATCCTCATCTAGGCGATAGATATGAAGAAATCCAATTGGTCTTTTAAGTGGACAGAGAAACAGCTGCCCCAAAGCTCCCCTGAGGAATACAGAAAGTGTATGCAAAAAAGGGGCTGGGATTTAGCTCAGTTGGTAGAGCACTGCGCTGCAGTCTCTGAGGTCCCGAGTTCGATTCCCAGCACCACAAAAATGGGAGAAGGGCCTGGCAATCCACTCCCAAAGCAATCCCGAAATAGTCAGCCATTGAAAACCCTATGAGGGTCGCTATGAGTCGGACTCAACTTGACGGCACCTAACAACAACAACAATGCAAAAAAGAGCTGGTGATGCCAAGTTCTGGAGTAGGTTCCTCATTCAGCTTTGCAGAACTTAAATTTCTCTTCCTATTCCCTAAACCCATTTCTGAGGTTATGTCCCCGACCATGCTTGCCTTAGGAGCTCATCCCTTCCTGCATAAAATCACTGTCTAATGTATTTCTATCTACTTGTTTGCTGTCTGTCATCCTCATTATGAATGTAACCTCCTCAAGATCAGGGATTTGTGTGGGGTGTGCATGTGTGTGTGTATGCTGTAAAACCCATTGATATACTGCCAGTACTTTGCACAGTATCTGACACATAGTAGGCACTCAAGAAATGTCTGAATGAATGGGTGGATAAATACATGAATGAATCAGTTGCCACCTGCAACGCCCCCCCCCCCCACCAGCTGGGCTGTCATTCTCCACTCTCCATTCCCAAATGCACCTCCATATCAGGCTTTACCTGCGCGGTGGTCAAGGTAAGACTTTAAAGAGGTGGTACAGGGGCATGAGCTCCACCCACAGGAGTGGAAGAGGAATAGTGAGAGGGCTGCACATGTCTGTTGTTGTTGTTAGGTGCTGTGGAGTCGAGTCTGACTCATAGCGACCCTCATAGGGTTTTCAATGGCTGACTGTTTCGGGATTGCCTTGGGAGTGGATTGCCAGGTCCTTCCCCATTTTTGTGGTGCTGGGAATTGAACTTGGGACCTCAGAGACTGCAGTGCAGCGCTCTACCAACTGAGCTAAATCCCAGTGCCTCACATGTCTAGAAACATCTAAAAATGTATGCTGGAAATTATAAGCAAGGGGAGACTTCCCCAGCATTTTCTGTGTAAAGCTAATCCTACACATGCTTCTCAATAAAAGGGGTCTGTGGTCAAGTAAGTTTCAGAAACACCGCATGATTAACTCCACACTCAATGCACCCACAGATTTATAGTATACATTAGCATATTAAAGGCTTTGGGATGTCAGATAGTAAAGAAGCCTGTTTAATTATGGAACCCTTTTATCATATAGTGCTTGCAGAAAATATTTAAGAAAATGCTGGCCCATGAAATAACCATGATGAGAAACTTATCAGATTTCTAGATACCTTAAATCACTTCCCTGGGTTTTTTTTTTTTTAATTATCTTTTCCCTGGTTCCATTTAGTCATCACTGCCAAAATCCTTAAAACAAGGGAGCTTGAAAGGGAAAGGAGCCTGAGTGCCCAATAGAATCTACCAAAATGGAGGTTCAGTGAAAGGCTTGAGAGACTGGCTGACGCAGAGAGGAACTCAAGTAGAAAAACCTGTGAAAAAAGGAAAAACAACCGAGCTTCTTATGAATCATTCTCTCCATGGCTATAATCACTCCCTACACTCCACTGAAATTTCACTCACCTTATTGCAAAACCTAATGTGCATTTTTTTCAGTCTCAGATGGACCTAACACACTCATCACTCTCTCATTTTTGAGGCACTCTATTTCCCTTTAAGATCATACCTCCTAGTGTTTATCCTGCCACTCTAGTGCCTCCACCTCAGTCCTTTCATAGCTGCCAATCCTTAAATAGTGGTATGCTGGTGGGGGGCTGTATCCTAAACCCTCTTCTCACTTGACACATCATCACTTGCCTCCATGGCTTCAAATCCCACCTAAAGACTGATAGCTCCCCAAACATGTATTTATACCCTGCTTTTTATCTTCTCCTTCCAGCCTTCCTTCTTTCTTTCCTTCCTCCCTTCCTTCCTTTTTCTTTATTTCCTCCTTTCTTCCTCTCCTTTCTCTTTTTTCAGAGCTAGAGATTGAGCCCAGTGTGTTGTACATGGCAGGCAAGCACTCAACCACAGAGCTACATCCTTAGTCCATATAGCATGGCCATTTCTCTCTCTCTCTCTCTCTCTCTCTCTCTCTCTCTCTCTCTCTGTGTGTGTGTGTATGTGTGTGTGTGTATGTGTGTGTGTTCTGGGGATTGAACCCAGGCCCTCAATGGATGCTAAGCAAGTGCTTTACCAATCGAGCTAAACACTCAGCCCTCTCTCTCTCCCTCTCTTTTTTTTTTTTTTTTAGATCTGTATATTCAACTTTATACTTAACATTGAGAAGGTCCCTCGGGTACCTTACCCTCCACATGCTAGAAGCTGCATTCATCCTTTTTCTTTGATTTCAGAAGACAGCACCACCACCAACCCAGCTGCCCAAGTGAAAGCTCTAGGAGCCAACCTCAACTCCTCTTTTCCTTTCCACATTCAGCCCATCACAAAATTCTGCCAGTTATTGCCCTAGATATACTTGAAAGCCATCCACTTCTTTTCATCCTTGTTGCTACTTCTTTGCATTCTTACTTCTGGCCCCCAGATTTAGACTAAATCCTCACTGGACTCTCTGCCTCTGATCTTGCCACTCAATCCATGTGGTCACATCACAAAAGAATGCAACTGATCTTTTTAAACACAGATTTGATCTTATCACTTCTGCTTACAACACTTCAAAAGATCTTCCAGGAAAAAGAAAAACTCTAACATGATTTCCAAAGCCCTTTGGAATCTGAGCTTGTTTTCCCAGTACAATATAGTGACTGGCCTTAGGCAAGACTGGCTGTGTTCAACCCCTACTTCTACCAGTTAGTAGCTGTGCAACTCTGAACAACTTTACCACATTGTGCCTCAGTTTTCTCACCTGTAAAATGGGGTAATTACAATATCTGCTTTATAGAATTGTTTTGAAAATTAAAGAAGTTAATATATGCCTAGTATTCAGACTAGTGCTCTATAAATGTTAGGTTGTAGTAGTAGTAGTAGTAGTAGTAGTATCTCTACAACATCATGTCTTACTGCTTCTTCCTCTTTCCCTCTCTCTGGCCCTTCATCTTTTAATTTCTACAACAGGCCATATTCTCTTTTTTTAACAGTATAATGCAATGGCTTTTAGTATCTTTGCACAATTGTGCATACATCATCACAATCAATTTTAGAACATTTTCATGATCCCAAGAAGAAGCCCTATACCCTTTAGCATCAAGGCAGCCACTAGTCTATTTTCTGTCTCCATGGAGTTACCTATTCTGGACTTTTTTTTTTTTTTTTTTTTTTGGCATTCTGGTGGGGTTGAACCCAGGGCCTCACCTATGCTGGCCAAATGCTCTACAACTGAACTGCACATCCAGCCTCTGTTTTTATTATGATTTTTTTTAGTTGGAGACAGTCTCACCAAGTTACACAGGTTGCCTCTGGCCTCAAACTCCCAATCCTCATGCTTCTGCCTGCTGAGTCACTGGGATTACAGGCAAGTGCCCGTGCCATTCCTATTCTGGATGTTTCATATAAACAGCATCATATAATATGTCACCCTTTGTCTCTGACTTCTCTCACTTAGCATCATGTTTTCAAAGTTCATCCATGTTGTAGCATATGTCAGTGCTTTACTCCTTTTTATGGCTGTACCATGTTCACTTTCATTGCCTGAACTTTGCACACGGCATCCCTCTATTTGCACTGCCTCTCTGCCTCCTCACTTGCAAGACTAACTCCCACTAACCCCAATTCAAGCAGGATGGCAAGATTTCTTCCCGGAACCCCTTGATGATTGCCCTCTCCCACCTCCCAACCCACCCACCCTGGTTTAAGTAAGCTTCCTAAATTCTCCCTTGGGATCCTGTACTTCTCAGGCTTATTTTCTTCCAAGACTGCCAGGTGAATGTCAGCTGGGGCCGTGTGTATATTCTGCTCATATCCAGTACTTAGCAGAGTTAGTATATGCTACACAATAGGTACCCAATTACCTATGCAATGAAATGAGAAAATGAGGAGCCAGCCCAGAACAGAAAAGTGGAGGCTCAATTGGGAGCAGACCAATGGAGGCTTTCTGTTATGCTATAAGACTAAATTTTATAAATACTGCTTTCTTTAAGCCATATGTCCTCAAGCAAAATACTAGGCCTGTTTCTTCTCTACAAAATGAATGGTTCACCTGAGTAATCCCTACAATCTCTTTTAGCTCTGACACTGATTGCTTACAAGTACACGTTTAATTAGCCCCGTAATTATGAAGGCTAGCCAAAAGCATGACAAATGCATTAAAAATACATTTCTCTCAAATTAACACAAAATGGAACTGTACAAAATAGTACTTTTTTTCCTTTACAGCATTAGCAATGTGGCATTAACTGGGGTCAAATAAACATAAACTTAAAATGATGTATTACATTAGAATGGATAAGGAATACAACCTCCATCAACTAAAAGTTTCTAAATCCTCTGTTAATCAGTTCTATCTTGACACTTGATTGAAATATTAGCAGTAAGTGCCTCTGCATTTATCAGCATTCAAAGGCCTGAATTAATTTGCCTCCAATGGCCTGGCTTTGGAAGATGGAATGGAAAGTAGGAGGCAGTGCTACATCTCAGAGCAGCACTTTGCGGCTCCATCAGCCAGGCTGAGCTATTGTGAGTTGGCTTCCTGTTAATGAACATCACTGTAGCTCCTTGTAGGGCTGGCCAGCTTTCCATTAGAGCAGCCAGAGCCAAAGGTGAGGAGAAGCAACAAAACAGGTTAGAATCACAGCATACTCTATATGCAACACTGTAGGGATTCAATAAGAGTAACTCCCATTTGTCGTACATAGTATTGACCCTTTCAATGTCATCTCATTTAATGTTCATAACAATCCCATGTTATTGCATTACTATTGTTATTGTTATTGCTATTATTCCCATTTTACAAATGAGAAAAGTGAGCCACAGAGAGGTTGAAAAATCGCCTGAACACATGCTATTCGTAAATAGGAAAGCCAGGATTTAAAACCAGTCCTTTGTGAATACAAAGTCTACAATGGTGCAGGATATATGCCTCACATTATTTAATAATTGCTCATTTATATATCTTTCTCTCCCACTGTGTTATGAGCTCCCACTGTGTTATGAGTGGGTTTGTACCACCAGCACCTAGCGTAATAATTGGCATATTGATTCATTCATCCCTTAGAAACAGATTTATTGGGTGTATACTATGTGCTAAACACTGGTATTAGTCACCTGGGCATATAGCAGTGAACAAGGCAATAAGACCCTTTGTCTGGTGTAGCTTTCATCCAGGTAAAGGAGACAGACAAGTAAACAAACAAGATCTTCTATGAAAAAATAAAGCGAGAAAATAAGATTAAGAGTAGCATGGGGGCTGGAGTGTAGCTCAGTGGTAGATTGTGTGCTTACAATGTATGAGGATCTGGGTTTGGTCCCTGTACCACACACACACACACACAAATAGAAGAGGAGCTTGGAGTTGCCAGAAGGAGCAGGGCATTTTTAAGCTAAGGTGATCAGAGAACCCTTCTCCAAGAAGTGACAATTCCTTTGAGTTGAGGTCTAAATGCTGAAAAAGATGATGAGGAAAGAGCTAAGTAATAGGGAAGCCAAGCATGAGAAAAGTCAAAGTAAGTATATTCCAGGCAGAGGGACCAGAAAGTACAAAGGTGGGAGAGGATTTGGCAGATTTAAAGATCAAAGGGCTGGGGTTTAGCTCAGCTGGTAGAGTGCTTGCTCTGTGTGCTCTGAGGCCCTGAGTTCTATCCCCAGCATTGCAAAAACAAGAGAAGGACCTGGCAACCCACTCCTGAAACAATCCCCCCTGCTAAAAAAAAAAATCTGCCATTGAAAACAATCCTATGAGGGTTGCTATGAGTCGGTCCTGATTTGATAGCACCTTACAACAACAAACAATATTATGGGAGAAGGACCTGGCAACCCACCCTGAAACAATCTCGAAAACAATCAGCCATCAGAAACTTTATGAATAGCAGAGAAACAGTGACATAGTGCTGAGCATGGCACAGCATTGAGGAGTGTTTTGTTCTGTTGTGCATAAGGTCTCTATAAGCCAGATGGCACCTAACAACAACAGCAGCAACAACACAATGATCAGAAAGAGGATAATGTAGGGGGAGCATAGGAAGTGAAGGGGAGTCTGAGAGATGTCAGAGCAAATAGAGCTTTGTAGGCCATGTTGTTGTTGTTGTTAGGTGCTGTCGAGTCGGTATCCGACTCATAGCGACCCTCTGTGCAACAGGGGAAACACTATTGTTAGTGCTTCTCTGCTGTTCATAGGGTTTTCAATGGCAGATTGATTTTTGGGAGGGGGTTGCCAGGTCCTTCTCCCAAGCCTACAGCATCTGGTGTTCCCAGGTGGTCTCCCATCCAGGTACTAACCAGGCCTGACCCTGCTTAGCTTCCGAGATCTGACAGGATCAGATGCCACAGGGCTACAGCTGCAGGCCTTGTAGGCCATGGGCACCTCTTATTGTGCCTATTCTTAAGACCGAGACTGCTGCCCCCTACTGATCCACGACAACAGCCAGGGTGGAAGAAGTACAGTTTGGAAGGGAGAGATTCGGAGGCAGGATGCTTGGGTTTGGGGAAAGAAAGCATGGGCCCTCCCTGCTTCTGTGTCCTCTTCTCCTGGGAAACGCTTCCTTTGCAGTCTCCCCTCCCTTGTTTTACCATTCCTCCTCCTCCCACTTTTCTTCTCCCCACACATCCCTAAAGCAGTTTAAACACACAAGCCCTCTCCATCAACTACTCCTGGGGCCACGAGACAGTCAGTCTGTGCCTTGGGCCTCTAAATCCAAAATCTTTGAGTCAGATAAGCGTAGGGAGTGGCAGCAGCGATGTCCCAGCTTGAGCTCAAAGCTCAAAGTCTCCTGCTTGACCCCTGGAGGGAGGCCAGGGAATTTTAGCTTAGCTCAAACATCAGTCTGGGAATTGAACTTCTAAGGAAAGCAAGATTCTGAAAAAGCAAACACAAGGGAGCAAGAATTACAAGCACAGCGTCAGCACTGATAGCAGAAAGGCTTGGGGGAGGACTCAGAGTAAAACATACAGGGTTCACAGCGCTGCGGAGAGCCTTCTCTTCAAGGAGCTAGTTCTCACACTTCTTACTCCCTACTGCCCCACTGTGGAGAAAGGCTCCGGAAAATGTTCAAGTGAGGGGCTCCTTGTGCGGGAGTACTCACTACCAGAGTCTTCTTTCTGGCTTTTGATGCTAGAAATTTCCACTTTCCCCCAGCATGTAAGAAGCTCAGAGAAGGGGCTTTTGACACGCATACAACAGTGTCTCCTTTACCTCTCCTTATTAAAATTAGAGGCTATAAACTAAACTAGACATTGAACTTAGCAGTTTTTGCAAAGAGCAATAAATTGCATAGGAAAATGTTGTTGTTAGGTGCCATGGAGTCGAGTCCGACTCATAGCAACCCTATGTCCAGCAGATCGAAACACTCCCGGATTCTGTGCCAGGGACATGATCATCTTATTTATGTTTAAGCCCATTGTTGCAGGCACTGTGTCAACCCATCTGGTGGAGAGTTTTCCTTTTTTTCATTGACCTGCCACTCTCTCAAATACAATGTCTTTCTCCAGGGATTGATCTCTCCTGACTCCATGCCTGAAATACGTAAGATGCAGTCTGGCCATTCTTGCTTCCAAGGAGGAAGGAAAATAGGAGGAAGGAACTAATAAAGATAAAAGAAAAAAACCCAAATTAGATGATGTGAAAATAGGGGAATTAATAAATAGATTGAAGAACTGGCTGCTTGAAAGGGCTAATAAAGCATATTAAACTCTCACAAACCTATGCAAGGATAGCATGCACATAAAATAGAAATGAGACAGAGGATATAGCAACCAGTATAAATAATATTTTTAATTGTAAGGAAATGCTATACACAATTGTATCCTAATGAATTTAAAAGATATAGTACAACAGAAGCTTCATTTTACAAAATATAAAATATTAAAATTCACACTACAAGTAGAAAATCTGAATAAATTAGTAACTGAGGAATAAATTGAAGAACTTGTCACACAAGGTCCCTAAACCTAGTGATAAGTAGTTTCAAACTTTCAAAGAACAAAACAAAGTTAAGATGCATCTAGTTAATTCCATGAAACAAATATGTTTCCGGTTCTAAAACCTGATAAAGGTAAAATAAAACATGAAAAACAGAGAATAAACTATACTATAGTTTATACATTTAAAAAAACAGCTCAAACACTAGCCAGAAAACATAATTTAACAGATCTTGAAACCAAGAAGCAAAACATCACCAAGGATTGATCCTAGGACAACAATAGTGGTTCAGCCTAAGGCAATTTATTAGCATAATGCTAACTATAGTTTAAATCTATGCTTCCTACTGGATAGACCACTGAAGTATGCAAATGAGACTGTTTCCAGGTGGAAATGGGGAGAAGGGGTTTTCAGCTGTCCCAAGCCCGCTGACCATCCAGTGGATATATTTTGCACATCTATAGCCAGGCAGGCTATTCACAGTAAAGCACAGGAATGAACGGATCAGAACATGCAATAGACACTGGGCAATAGCGTTGCTTCAGGGTCTGGGTGGCCCCTTGTTGTGCCACGTGCTACCAATTCATTTGGTGGAATTTGGGGAGGCGTGGGACAGGGGTCCAGGGAATGGCTGGATCAGTGAATGGGCACTCAGTGTGCTGGGAGCAATCAGTGGGCACTCTGTGCTGGGAGCAATCAGTGTGCTCAGGGCAGTATCGGTCTTCTATGGAAATATTTCACTACTTTACATGGTTCAGCTCTTCGGGTATGTACTACCTGCAGCTCAAACCCAATCTGTGAGGTGCATGGGAGGGAAACTCTAGGTTAACCTGCATTCTGCTTGTTTTGGCATTTATAATGGTATATTGTGGGGCTGGGATTTAACTCAGTGGGTAGAGCGATGCGCTGCAGTCTCTGAGGCCCGGAGTTCGATTCCCAGCACCACAAAAATGGGAGAAGGGCCTGGCAATGCACTCCCAAGGCAATCCTGAAGCACTCAGCCATTGAAAACCCTATGAGGGTCGCTATGAGTCGGATACCGACTCGACGGCACCTAACAACAACAACAACAATGGTATATTGTAATGACTGAGCTTGGGTTAAGCTCAGTTTGTAGAGTGCTTCTCTGCCTTCTCTGAGGCCCTGGGTTCAATCCTCAACACCACATAAAATGGGAGAAGGACTTGGTAACCCACTCCCAAAACAATCCTGAAATAATCAGCCATTGACTAGCAGAGAAGCACTAACATAGTGCAGGGCATGACACAGTGTCAGGAAATGTTCTGTTGTAGTTGGGGTTGGTATGAGTGGGAATCAACTCAATGGCATCTAATAACAATATTGTAATGATTGGAATTGTATCCTTCTTCTGACTAGTCTGTGACATTATTCAACTTTGTCTCTCCAGCACCCCCCACTCAATATTTGACACACAGTCAAAAAGCTTGATAAATATTAGCCAGATGGAGCAAGAATCACTTCCAAAAGATGGTGTAAAGAGTAAATCATAACATTCAATACATATTCTGTAAAATTAGGAATGGGAAGATAAACGATACAGATATTCATGAAAATGAGAATATGATAAAGAACATTGATCTTAAATACAAAGCAAAATTATACTTTGTGGGGTGCTCACCTCACTGGTAGGGAACGGATGTTTGGATGGGAGGCATAACCACACACACAGATAACTAAATACAAGTCACTAGGGACCCTCAGGTGAGTGGCACGGGCTCCTGCAGCCCTTGGGAATGCCATGTGATGGTAGAAAGGAAAAGCCTCTGGATGCTTTACCTTTGGGGGCCATGCAGCTCTTTTATTGTCTCTCTTTGCCCTGACAAGGGCACAGAGGAACTCAAACAAGTGCACAGCTGTAACAAGTGTTAGCAGCTTAAGTGCTGCAACTCTATTGCTGCCTCAGAAGCAGCGGTGGCTCTTCTGCCTTCAGTGCTGGGACTGGAGACTGTCCTTAGCTTCTGCTTCTTGGCACTGGGTCCAAGAGGCTTTCCTCAGCTTGCTTGTTGTCCATCTTTCCTTGAGAGTACCATCTAGTTGTTGTGGTCTTGGTGTTCATGAGGAGAGAAGCTTTTGTGTTGCTGGTTGAATCCAGAGAGAGTTCTTGTCTAGTCAGCCATCTGCAACAGAGAGAGAGAGAGAGAGAGAGAGAGAGAGAGCTGCTGCAGTGCAGATTCTTATATAGCTCGCCCCTGAATGGCCTGGGTCAATCAGCTTTGAGTCCTTTGTTTTCCAGTTGTCCAATCGGATTCGGGGGATTTATGAAAGGCCTTGTACAAATGTCCAATCAAATTACTTTCACTTTCCCTAGATTTCTAATTTACAAACCAGATCTTCAAAAGCTGCTTTCCCAGTTTTGGGGTTTTTGCCAATTTCCTCCCAATTTCTCACTATAATACTTAACTGAACCAATGTTAAAAGTATTTCTTTGGGGCCCTGTGTTTGCATCTTCCTGTCACACCACACTGTTGCTCTCTAAGGCCAGCGCTGTCTGCAACTGATTGAACTGCAGCCTAAAAAGGGAGGTAATTACATATAAGGAGGAAATAACTGGCTACAAAAGCTGGTGGCAAGAGTGCGCCCTCTTCTGGAAGGGTGAGGAAACCTCATTTTATAGGCAGTTGGTAAAAGCTGGTATTACTGTGGCACTCCAGGAAAATAGATGCTACCAGAACTCCGCTGAACTGATTCATAAGCTCCTCTTCCAGTGTCTGGTGTGAGAAATTGCTCAAGACTTCAAAATGAAAATCTGTTTCAGAGCACAGCTATTTGTACTCTGTTGGGGGCCACTGATGCCTATCTGATTGGCCTTTCTGAAGACAGCAGTCTGTTGGCTAAACATATAACGATTATGGTGAAAGGTATCCAAGTACTGTGTGGCATATGTGGACAATGTGCCTAAGAATCCACTATGATTGGAAACATTTCGATCTCAATTTTTTTCCTCTTCTTCCTCCTATGGGTAGTTCTGAACATTAGGTATGTTTTTCCCCCATGGAATCAAAAGGTACCTAAGCATATGAGGGTGAGTAAAAAAATAGAAGACACAAATCACTTACTGGTAGTTTCCCTATTTTCATTTGTGTATGATTTCTTGTGTGATTTTGCGTGTGTGTGTGTGTGTGTGTGTGTGTGTGTGTGTGTGTGTGTGATACTAGGGATCAAGTAAATTTTTAATTTAGATTCAGAGACGTAAACATTAATGCAAATCAAAATGTTTCAGTGAACAAGTTCCGTCAGTTTAATTTTATAACAATTATAAATAAACCTGCTACATCCTTCTGGGCAATGCCAGCCTTTGGATTTTAAAAAGCAAGTTAATTTGTTACTGACAGCAATGAACTGGTATTTGTAACATTTTAAAAAATATACAGTAGAGTCCATTCTCTGCATTTTTTGGGTTGTCCTACATGCAGAATAGGTTTTCAATGTCTGTTTTCTGTGATGTCCCTGCAATCTTGTTATGAAACACAAGAAACTATAAAAATTATTTCTTTTCTTAAAGAGAAACAAAATAAAGATATCTTCCATCATTTTAAATAGTTTTAGAACTTCTGATAAATTTGATGTGATATGAAAAACAGAAGGTATAAAGAGTAAGTAAATTGCCATAAATACAAAATATAATAAAAACTTAATGATACATGACAAGAAAGGTATGTTGTGCATATAAAAGCAACTACAAAACTATTGCAAGATGTAACCAAAAGTCCCCGCCTTACCCATGTAAGTGTGTTTTATCTGTTGACACTATTGTGCTATTTTCAAATATTATTGTCAAGTTATGGCTGTAGAGAAAGGCCACACTCATGAGTGTAAAGCATGCATGGAGTCTCCCTGGAAACCAGTGGTTATTTCAGATTATCAGCCATCTGGACAAAAAGACAGGAATGTGAAACAAAGAAGGTAGGTTTTAGGTATGCAAGGAAACAAACTGCTTATCTTTCTGTAAGTCTAGCTCCCTGAGATCCAGCCATCAGAGGATTCAGAAATTCTTATGCCCCTGGGTAGTGGTGGGTTGCTAGGATGAGATCTACTTGTGGAAATAGGTGGAGACCTAGAATGAGATAGGGCTCTAAAAAGCTAGCCTCAGTTTGTTAAAACACAATTTCATATTATTCTCCACACTCTGTTGTTGTTGTTAGATGCCATCAAGTTGAGTCCAACTCATAGCCACCCTATGTACAGCATAACGAAACATTCCATGATTCTGTGCCAGGCACATGATCCTATTTATGTTTAAGCCCATTGTTGCAGGCACTGTGTCAATCCTAGTGGAGGGTTCTCATTTATCCGCTGTTATTCCCTACTCTTTAGAATACTCTTGTTCAAAGTTCCAGTCTTACTTCAACTCTTCTAAAAGGGACTCAAGAACAGTTAATACATCTGTATTTACACTTAAGTGCTGAAGGGAGAGTAGAACCTCTTCTTCATAGGCAGGTGTAAGTGGGGTTTTCAGTAATTATTAGTAATTGCGCACTGGAGTGCATTCTACTTTAAATGCATTATCGAATACAATCATCCCAACAACCTAGGGAAGTAAGCACTTATATTAACCCCAATTTACAAGTAAGAAAACTAATGCTAAGAGAGGTGTAGTAATCCATATGAAATTATACAGAAAGGAAGATGGCAGGAGTGGAATAGAAACTTGGCTCCTAATTCCATGTTTTTAACTACTGGTTACTACCCAACTAGACCCCTAGGGAAAGACAAGAGTTTAGAGTTCCAGATTTAATTTAGTTAACAAAGGTAGACATTTTCCTTTTTCAGGATATAAAATGAAGAATTCAGTAAATGAAATTTATGCCATATTCATAGACAGGACTGCTGTTTTTTTCCCATTGGTGGGGGTTTAACCCAGGGTCTCCTCATGCATACTAAGCAAGCACTCTACAACTGAGCTGCACCCCCAGCCTATTTTTGATTTGTTACTTTTGTTTTGGGACAGGGTTCCACCAAGTTGCACAGGCTTCCTCTGGCCTTGAACTTGAGATCCTCCTGCCTCTGTCTCTGCAGGAGCTGGGATTACAGGCATGCATCACAGCATCCAGGAAGTTAAATAGTAAGACTATCAACTCTACTTGAGTCAATTTATCATTTTTTACCACCACATCCCAGAGTGAAAATAACTCCAGAGATGCAGAGAATCTAGGTGGTTTATGAAAAGAAAATCTTTGGGTAGTTTATGTTAATATATTTCACTCAACACTCTTAAAAGGGATACTTTATAGTCCAGTAGGGATATCTTCTCCAAACCCTGTGCAAAATATGGACTCATAGAGCTCTTGTTTTTCCCCTAATAACTCCGTGCCAGAGCTCTTCAGAACAGAGGAAGACCCTTACACTTGGCTTGGTTAGGACCCTCATCCACATCTCAGCTCATTTCTCCTTAAGCGACAAGAATATAATCCAAAACCTCAGTACATAGGAAGGGAGTTGGAGCTCAGTGGTACAGCACATGTTTAGCATAAGGGAAGCCGTAAGTTCAGTCTTCACAACCAACAAACAAAAAAACGACAAACAAAAAACAGCCTTTGCATCTTTTGATTCCATCTTTCTTGAGGCTTTGCTTTCTTTTCTTTCTTTCTTTCTTTCTTTCTTTCTTTCTTTTTTTTGGAAGTACTGAGGGTTGAACCCAGGGCCTCGCACTTGCATGCTTTGCAAGTGTTGGACCACTGAGCTGCACCCCCAGCCCATTTTTTTTACTTTTTGAGACAAGGTCTTGCTCAGTTACACAGACTGCCTCTGGTCTCGAACTTGTGATCCTCCTGCTTCCACTTCCCTAGCTGCTGGGATTACAGGCGTGCGTCACCACTCCTGGCTTGAGGGTTTGCTTTCTCAAGACCTATTTCTTCTTTTCTCAAATCACTTCTAACATACCCATCCTTTTAATTTGCTTTATAAACCTCATGGGTTTATGTTGATGGATGCTATTGAAGCTGATTAAATCACCCTAAGTCATTTCCCTCTGCATACTATGGGTTTCTGCAAGGTTAGAAGGTTCACAGATGCAACACAGAGCATAAAAAGCATGGGCTAGCCTAGTGATCATGGATTTCACCCTGGCATTGGCTCAAGAATACACAGATTCAGTTGCTTTCCACTGGGCAGTCTAAAAAAGAGCAAAATTAGCCTCCAGTCAAACAGTAACTCTAAGAGGATCAAAGCAACCTGTATCACAAAATAAATCCTCATACACTAAAAACAGAATAATAATTACAACAAAAGAAAAAAATCAGCCTTGGGATGATGTAAACGTCCTACTGTGGCTCTTTCACAGGACTTGAAAAAGATTAGATGGTGTAATGGTAGCCTGCAACCATAGCCCTGTGGCATCTGATCTGCTCAGATCTCGGAAGCTGAGCAGGGTCGGGCCTGGTTAGTACTTGGATGGGAGATGCCTAGAACAACAGGTGCTGCAAGCTTGGGAGAAGGACCCGGCAACCCACTCCCAAAAATCAATCAGCCATTGAGAACCCTATGAACAGCAGAGAAGCACTGACAATAGTGTTTCCCCTGTTGTACAGAGGGTCGCTATGAGTCAGATACCGACTCGATGGCACCTAACAACAACAACTACTACAAAGTGTAATGGTCAGAGTGTAGACTCAACATCAGACCTTCTGGACTTGAGTCTTCCCTCTGCCCCTTCTAGTTGGGTAACTTTGGCTATTGTACTTCAGTTCTCTCTACCTTACTTTCCTTATTTGTAAAATGGGGTGAAAATACTAACTGCCTCATAGAGTCGCTGTGAGGATTAAATGAGTAATATATATGAGATGGCTGACATGCTATTAGCAATTATTATGTTAATAAACTCAGCTTCTTCTACTAGAACACCACGGTTGCTGATTCTGTCATGTTTTATTTATTTATTTATTTTTGCCCAGATCCAACTGCTTATCCTTTTGTTACAAGTGTTTTCAAGGCTGTTTTTCTCCCCTCTTTCCTTCTTCTCTGACTCTTCGTATAGCCTCTTCAAACATCCCCTCCCAGCAAAATGCCCTTTTGCAAGCTGCCGTTAAAGTATCCGAATAGCAAGTCTCAATACCCATCTTCATCTCAAGACTCAAGATTGCTTTCTCTTCCAGTAGTTCCAGCCTTGTTAATGAAAAATAGCCAGATCCAGGGCACAGCGTTTGTTCTGCCGAGATTCTCAGATGTAACATAACAGCTGTTCTACCACAACTGTTGTTTTTTGAGAAATCCAAACTGCTCTGATTAGAGCCATGCCAAAAGGAATTATTTCAGACCACTGAGTATGCCCTAATTAATTTCTAGACTGAGTCCAAATCCACTATTGACTGGGAGGTTTATAAAATCTTCATTTGCTTTTGTACTTCTTTGCCATCTTCTCCCAACTTTCCTATATCCTCCTAACAGCCATCACTACATACTGATGCCATCTGTTCTTCAAGTCCCTTCTATAAAAGGTTTCTAATATTTTCATTTTGTCCTTTGTTTTCATGTCCCCCCAAGTCCCTAAGCAGACAAAAATAGCCAATCAAGAATATAAGACTAAAGAACCAAGTCAAATATCAAAAATAGGGGAAATATACCAGGAAGTTCAAATTAAACAAGTACCATAGCCTAATAAAACTTTCACAATATTGCCTGGGTCACTGAGCGTAAGATCACAAAACTCTTCTAAAGCCAAACAAGAAACCTATTCCCCTCAGAAAAGAAGATCCTAGGGTCAGCTGCTATCCAGGAGTAGGGGTAGCATATTTTCATGACAGTTACACATTCACATTTCTTTTGGACATTACCCAACACCATTACAAGTCATTCCTAGCCACTCCTGACAAAACTTCAGAATCAAATTGGAATAAAATAAGCATAAAACACACTAAATTATGGACAAACATTGCTCAGTGAGATCTACTGCAGCCTTGTTGTTGTTGTTGTTAGGTGCCTTTGAGTTGGTATCCGACTCATAGCGACCCTCTGTACAACAGGGGAAACACTATTGTCAGTGCTTCTCTGCTGCTCATAGGGTTTTCAATGGCAGATTGATTTTTGGGAGGGGGTTGCCAGGTCCTTCTCCCAAGCCTGTAGCTTCTGGTGTTCCCAGGCGGTCTCCCATCCAGGTACTAACCAGGCCCGACCCTGCTTAGCTTCAGAGATCTGACGGGATCGGATGCCACAGGGCTATGGCTGCAGACTGCAGCCTAGAAGCAAGTATTTCAATTGTTAGTGTTGATCACTAAATGCTCCATGATTAGATTGTGAGCCTCATGATTATAGGGATTTTTGTCTGTTTTGTTCTGTTGAGCTCCCAGGACCTAGCAACACACAAGGGTTGGGGAACTCAATACATATTTTTGAGTGAGTGGTTGCATCCTCAATTTTACATTCTAGAGTGCTCTACCTCCTCTGCTAATAAATCCCATAAAAATTCTGAGAAAATAGGTATTACTTATTAAAAATTTAAATCCCCAAGTTGCAAACAGATTAATTGATACTGATTTATTCTCACAAAAAAATCACTGAACAAATACTCAGACCATGGAAGAATTCAGTTAGACCTCTAAAATTATATTCCCCATTATAGTAGATCATTCTTCCATTATAATTTATCAAACTTAATAAATTTATGGTCTAACTCCCAATATTTGCTATGACATTCAACAAAATGATTCTAAAATTCACTGGGAAAAATATACAAGTCAATAATAACAAAAAAAATTTTACAAAGGAGAATAAAAGATAAGGATTCAACCTTACCAAATATTAGGACAAATTATAAAATACTAATATTCAAAACAATGTGGCACTGATATAAAAAAGAGAAATGAAGAGCAGCATCAGAAAGGGAAAGCAATTCAGGAAGAAATCATTCATGTCTAAAAATTTACTATGTGCCTGGTGCGGTGGCACACACCTGTAATCCCAGCGACTCGGGAGGCAGAAGCAGGAGGATCATAAGTTCAAGACCACAGGAAATCTGCGTAGTTTAGCAAGACCCTGTCTCAAAAAGTGAAAAAAAATGGGTTGAGGGTGAAGCTCAGTGCTACAGCACTTGCAAAGCATGCAAGCTTGAGGCCCTGGGTTCAACTCCCAGCACTGCAAAAATAAATAAATAAATAAATAAAGATTTTAAAAAATTATTATGCAATATAAGGTAAGCACCGTCAAATACTAAGAAAGAAAATTCTATTTAATATTGCTAGACTAACTATGGCCACTTTACTGGGAAAATGACTTGAATACATACTTTATATTATGCATCATATATTCTGGGTGGACTAACATTAAATATTCTAAATTGAGTTAATTAAAAATGAACAGAAACTAGAAGAGAATATGTATTATATCTTTGGAAAGATCTTTCAAGAAATTAAAAGTAACTAATAAATTGTTCTGATTACATTGTTTGAAAAAATAAACCTGTGTACAATCTTTAAAACAGCCTAGAAAATCTAAATAATCTGGATTGCCAATTTCTCTCCAATCTTATCTCCTTTACTCTTCTCCAAACATGCTGGCCTCTTGCTCTTCCATTAGTATACCATGCAGGCTCCTTCCTCTAGGCTTTACACTTGTTATTATTTTCTGCCTGGAACGTTCTTTGCCCAGATATCCACATGTTCAAATGTCCCTTACCACCCTATATGCAATGGCAACACTCTCCTCACCCAGCACTTCCTAATCACATTACTCATTGTTATGTTTCTTGAACTACAGTATTTATTGGACTGGGGGTTAGTTCAATTGATACAGTGCTTCTTTGCACACTCTGAAGTCCTGGGTTCAATCCCCAGCACCACACAAATGGTAAGAGGATGCGGCAATCCACCCCTGAAGCAATCCCGAAACAGCCATTGAAAACTCCATGAATAGTAGAGAAGCACTGACATATTGCTGAGCATAGCAAAATGTTGGGGAGTGTTTCTTCTGTTGTAAACAGGGTCTCTACGAGCTGGACTCCACTGGAGGGCACGTAACAACAACAACAACAACAACAACATAGTATATACCACCATCTAAACTATCATTGCCTGTAACTGTACCACACTGGCATTTGATCTGGTGAGATCTCAGAAGTAAACAGGGTTGGACCTGATTAGTACTTGGACGGGAGACCACTTGGGAATACCAGGTGCTGTAGCCTTGGGAGGACCTGACAGCTCCTCCCCCCACCAAAAAAATCAGCTACTGAAAATCCTATGAATAGCAGAGAAGCAGTGACATAGTGCTAAGCATGGTACAATGTTGGGAAGTGTTCTGTTCTGTTGTACACAGGTCGCTATGAGTCAGACCCAACTTGATGGTACCTAACAACAGTAACAACAAACCTATCATTAATTTGTTTACTTACTATCTGTTGACCCTATTAGAATCTAAGCACAATGAAAACAGGAAATTTTTTTTCTTCATTGCTGTATATACAGGACATGAAACTGACCCTATCATGAGTTGCTGTTATTGTTGTTAGGTGTCATCGAGTCGGTGTCCAACTCATAGTGACCCTATGTACAACAGGTGAAACACTATTGTCAGTGCTTCTCTGCTGCTCATAGGGTTTTCGATGGAGGATTGATTTTTGGGAGTGGGTTGCCGGGTCCATCTCCCAAGCCTACAGCACCTGGTGTTTCCAGGCGGTCTCCCATCCAAGTACTAACCAGGTCTGACCCTGCTTAGCTTCTGAGATCTGACGGGATTAGATGTCACAGTGGTACAGCTGCAGGCTGTCATGAGTAGAGCTCAATAAATATTTGTCAAATGGATGAACAAAAAGACTAAGAGCAAAACTCTACCACAGCAAACTCAAATTAAACCTGAAAGGCAAAGGCTTAAGTCATGTTCTATATAAAGAATTTATCTAAATTTATAAAACTGGCATCATGTCCAGCATCATAGTAGGCATTCAACAAAAATTTGTTAAATTAGTGAACAAATAAATGAGCATATAATGGATAAAGGACATGTATAGTTGATTCATATGAGAAAATAAAAATAAGAAACAGTTGGGGCACTATAGTGTATGACTATAATCCCGGTGATTCATGAGGAGGGTGAGGCAGGAGGATTTTGAGTTCGATGCCAGAGGAGGCCTGTGCAACCTAGCAAGACCCTGTCTAAAAAAAAGGAGGCAAACATATAGAAAATATTCAAATAAAAAAGAGATTTAGGCAATAATAAGGTAGCTATTAAATCAATAATTTAAAAATCCTCAAAAGCAGGTGCCACAGTGTGTACCTATAATCCCAGGTACTCCTGAAGCTGATGCCAGAGGATTGCAATTTCAAGAACAAGAGTACCCTATGAGACCCTGTCTTAAAATAACAAACATAAAAGAGGGCTGGGGTGCAGTTCAGTGGTGGAGCACTTGCCTAGCATGCACAAGGCCCTGGGTTTAACCTCTACTACTGCAATAAATAAATATATACATAAATAAAATAAAAATAAAGCTAGAGATAGAGCTCAGTGGTAGAGTGCTGGCCTAGCATTCATGAGGCCCTGGGTTCAGTCCCCAGAACTGCAGAAGAAAAAAAAAAAGGAATCTTGTTTAAAGTTTAGCTTGGTGGCTCACACCTGTAATCCCAGCTACTCAGATGGCTGAGGCCAGAGGGAGCCTACATAATTTAGTGAGAGCCTGTCTCAAAAAACAATGGGCTGGGTGTGCATCTCAGTAGTAGAGCACTTGCCTAGCATGCATGAGGCCCTGAGTTCAACCCCTTAGTATTACAAAAACAAAACAAAACAAAACAAAAAAACCTGGAAACTAACAAACAAACAAAAAACAAAACTTGAAGTTGTCTCTATTCAATTGATAAAAATATAAATTGGTAGAACTCTCTTTTTAAAAATATGCCAATGTTGTGGTCAATATATAAAGTGTCCTCCAAATAAAATCATGTATTGAAGGCTTGGTTCCAAATACAAGTAGTGTTCAGGGTGTCTGGGGGGTGCTTTGGGGAAGTGATTGGATCATAAGGGCTCAGCCTGCATCAATGAATTCATCTACTGATGGATGCAGAATCTGAACATTGGGAGGGGGTGGAACTATGGAAGGTGGGGACTGTTGGGAGGAAGTAGGTCACTAAGGGCATGTCTTTGAAGGGTGTCTTTCCCTGAACTCTTCCTGTTTTTCCCTCTCTCTGCTTCCCAGTCACCAAGAGTTGAGCAACTTTGTTCTGCTATGTGCTCACCACAATGATGGTCTGCTTCACATGGGCCCAGAAACAATGGAGTCAAGTGACCATGATCTGAAACTATGAGCCAAAAGAAGTCTTGATTCCCTTTAAGCTATTTTCTCAGGCATTTTTCATAGCAACAAAAATTCTAACTAACACTGTCAGTATGCTTCTGCTTATAAGTAACAGAATGCCCAATTTAAATTGATTTAAACAAAGGGAGTTTATTAAATCACATAGGTAAGGGTTTGTGGGTAAGGAGAATTCAGGCATGGTTTGATTGTAACTCTAGTACTGTTTCTTTGTAATTCTTTCAGCTGTGCCTGCCTTTTGCACTGGCATCATCCTCAGGCTGCCACCCTTCATTGTTGCAAAATGGCTGCCAAAGCATCAAGGCTATCTGCTTCTTCTTGAACATTCTGGGAAAAAGATCATGATGGCTTCTACTACCATGGAAGAAGGTCCTGAGCTCCAACTGAATGGGCCACTCCTGAAGCAATTTCTGTGGGCAGAGGAATATCATATGAAAAGCTTAAGCCTGGGTTACTATGGTGAAGGAATGGATTACTCAGATTGGCTAACACTAATGTGGGTTCATGCTTGGAGTTGGTGGAATCAATTCCACACATCAAATGGCAGCTTGGAAGAGATGTCCACTGCAGAAAGCATATCAAAAGGCTTTAACCTAGTAACCACATTCCTGGGAATTTATCCAAAACAGTAAATACTTTCCACGTGAAGAAAATCTATTTGCATCATTACTTAATTTATCTATACATTATACAAATAATTTTATTATCTAAATTAGCAAATACTGTAAGAACTTAAATGCACAACTGAGAAATATTTAAAGAAAAAAATTCCGTGTAAATCAATATTCCATGGATTATCATGTAACTATTAAGAATAATCCCCCATGTGCCTGTCAGCTTGTTATGCTATGGGGGCTTGCATGTTGTTGTGATGCTGAAAGCTATGTTGCAACTATTTCAGATACCAGCAGGGCCACCCATGGTGGATAGATTTCAGCTGAGCTTCCAGACTAAGACAGGCTAGGGAGAAGGACCCTGCAGCTCACTCCCAAAACAATTAGCCATTGAAAACTATGAATAGCAGAGAAGCACTGCCAAATATAGTGGTGGGGGTATGAGCCTCCTAGGCTGGAAGGCATTCAAGAAACAACTGGGGAAGAGCTGCTTCCTCAGAGTTGTTGTTGTTGTTAGGTGCCGTCGAGTCGAGTCCGACTCATAGCGACCCTATGTACAGCAGATCGAAACACTTGCCGATTCTGTGCCAGGCAAACCATCTTATTTATGTTTAAGCCCATTGTTGCAGACACTGTGTTAATAAGTGTTTAGTAAGTGTGTGTGAGCATGTATGCATGGTTTTGTTTTGTTTTTGTTTTGATTTTTTTTTTTGTTTGTTTCATGGGGTTTTTGTTTTGTTTTGTTTTGGTTTGGTTTTTTTGTTGTTTTTTGATTTTGTTGTTTTGTATGGGGGTATGAAACCAGGGTCTTGCGCCTATTCACTTTGTAGGTGCTGGACCTCCATGCTGCGCCCCCAGCCAATATTTTTACTTTTTGACACAGGGTCTCTCTGGGTTGCGCAGGCTGCCTGTGATCTTGAGCTTGCGAGCCTCCTGCCTTCGCCCCCAAGCTGCTGGGAATGCAGGTGTATACCACCACACCT
>VMDO01027848.1:0-24709 GCA_007922755.1 Pedetes capensis | reverse complement strand
GAATCATCCATTGGATCAGAACTCATGTGAACACAGTCAGAGACCCACACAGCGAAAGGAATTTATAAAGCAAATGAACACAGCGTTGCTTGGGGGTGGCTTTCCTGCCCACTTGACCTCAGCCGAACCAAGCACCCCAGCCCTGTAATATCAGGCCAGGAAGAAAATTGAGATAACGTTAGATGATTCCTATCAGCAGTGGTGCTGGGCACACCGAAGGCAGCACAGACATCCCTGTGCCCAGTGGCTGGTGCGTCCCACGTTAGTGGTCCCGTGATTTGTGCCACTGCACCACACATGCCCTCCTTCTGTCTCTCAGAGAGTATAACAAGCTTCGTGGATGTAAAGATGAAATACTCGCGGACCAGCCCTGGCAGCTCATAAACATCTCGCAGAATCTTGCTCATTAGCATCCACAGCGCATAAGTAGTTTACTCCGGGAGCCAAACGTTCTGCAAGCAAGCAAGAATGTTTTCAAGCCAGTGCTTAAAAATAGCCTTTGGATGCGGGCGAAATGATGTTTCATAGACCGCCCGTTTATGCTTCCAGTGAGCGTGAGTCACATTTCCTTGTCTATGAAAGCGGAATTCCTTAATTACCTGGCATAACCTGGCAAAAAAAAAAAAAAAAGAAAGAAAAGAAAAGAAAAAGAAAGAAAGAAAAGAAAAGAAAAAAATCAAACAAACAAACAAAACCAGTCCAGGTAATAGACTTTTTGGAACACCTGATGCATCCTTTTTTAGGGTTCCTCATTTTTGCACAGGGCTGGGATTTAGCTCAGTTGGTAGAGCGCTGTGCTGCAGCCTCTAAGGTCGTGGGTTCGAGTCCCAGCACTGCAAAAATGGGAGAAGGACCCAGCAATCCACTCCCAAGGCAATCCCGAAACAGTCAGCCATTGAAAACCCTATGAGGGTCTCTATGAGTCAGACACAACTTGACAACACCTAACAACAACATTTTTGCACATTGTGTGGAAATGTTCACGAATCATATTAAATATGTTCCGGATTTCCTAAGTTGATTATACTGTATTTAAAAAAAGTTGCTTTCTTTTTTCCTGTGGGACATCTCCATGAGCTTCAATTGCTGGGCTGTTCTATTGGTGTCGACAGTGCAGAAGATTTGGCTGAATCTTTGTTGAATTTGGGAGAGATCCCACAATGTGATGTGATTGACAAGAAGCTACTGTCATGTCATTTGCAGCTTTTCAGGAAGCTGGCATGGAGCGTTTACAATTCTGAGGTCTCTTGGGGCGTCTGTCCTGGCTCTGCTCAGCAACAACATTGCTACTTTGAAAACCCAAGGAGCGCGCGCACAAATCCTTTTCTTTTCAATATACCACGAGTGCTTGGCAGCTTAGAAGCCTTTGCCATCGTTATTCCTGCCGTTACCCTGCTTCTCCTCAACCCTGCTGCCTTATTTCTCTCTCACATCCCATGAAACCATTGGCTGATAGAGTGGAACAAAGCAAGACTATCTCTCAATGATTTAACAATTTCTATAGTTTGTATGTTTTTACTTTAAAGTCATCATTATTATGTAAAGACACGTATATCAGCATTAGTCTACAGTTTTTTGTTTTCCTCAGATCTTTTCACATGATTTTCTTTCAATATTCTTTGAAACCAAAGCAGCATTAAAATATCTGCCTTTTTCAACCAGGCGTGGTGGAGCACTCCTGTAATCCTAGTGGCTCTGGAGGCGGAGGCAGGAGGATCACAAGTTGGATACCAGAGGCAGTCTGTGTAATTTAGCGAGACCCTGTCTCAAAAAGTAAAAAAATGGGCTGAGGGTGCAGCTCAGTGGTCCAGCACTTGCAGAGCATGCAAGCACGAGGACGTGGGTTCAACCCCCAGAACCGGAAAAAAAAAATCTGCCTTTTTAAGGCGACAGCATGTCAGAATTTCCAGTAAGAAACTGCATAATCTGAAGTTTCTTTCAATGCGTTGGTCAATACAGTTTCAATTCTATTCTGGTCAGTTCTTACTTGTGCTCGATTTGTGGCAGAAAGATCCAGTGGGAGACAAGAGGGAGACAGAAATATCCTCAGATGCCAGCCCTTTTCCTTGAAGACCAGCTCTGTGATGACTGGACTGTGGCAAACTGCATTCCTCTCAGATAAGGTTTTGATTCTGAGAAGTTCTTGCACTGCAGATAAATGTGGTGTAGCTGATATTTCTGGAAACAACAGGCAAAGGTGACACCCTGTCAACCAGTGCTTTAGGACGTTGTCTGTCTCTGGCCCCAAAGCCTGGCTGGTGGCTTATTAGCAGAGGAGAACATGTACAATATGTGTGGTCAGTTTGTTAAACCTGTAGGTACCATGTGGGCAGGGGAGATGTTATGTGTTTTACTAATGTATTGAAAGACCTCCTAAAACAGTCAATGCATAGAGAAGAACACTTAAACCCAGTTGTTACTTAAGGGTCATGCTGGAAGATTTTGCCAAACTGTAGGCTACAGTAAGCTTGCAGCCGTAGCCTTGTGGCATCCGATCCCGTCAGATCTCGGAAGCTAAGCAGGGTCGGGCCGGGTTAATAGTGGATGGGAGACCACCTGGGAACACCAGGTGCTGTAGGCTTGGGTGAAGGACCTGGCAACCCACTCCCAAAAGTCAATCTGCCATTGAAAACCCTATGAACAGCAGAGAAGCACTGACAGTAGTGTTTCCCCTGTTGTATGTAGGGTCGCTATGCGTCAGACACCCACTTGACGGCACCCAACAACTGTAGGCTACAGTGAGTGCTCTGAGCATGTTGAGGGTAGGATCTGACAAGCGATGATGTTTGGTGGGTTAGGTGTATTGAATGAAGTTTTGACTTGATGGTACTTTCAACTTATCATAAGTTTATCCAGAGGCAGTCCCTTCTCTGAGGAGTATCTGTGCACATTTCTTTGGACTTCCATAACAAATCTCCAAAAACTGCGTGGCATGCAACAGAGATGTTTTTTTCTCACGCTTCTGGATGCTGGAAGTCTGAAGTCAAGGCATCAGCCTGTCCATGATCCCTCCAAAGATTTGAAGAAAGCATCCCTCCTTTGTCTCCCAGCTTCCAGTGGCTCCAGGAATTCCTTGGCTTGTGGTCACCTCACTCCAGTCTCTGCCTTTGTCTTCACCTGGGCTTCTCTGTCTCTCTCTCTTTTTTTTTTCCCCCAGTACTGGGGATTGAACCCAGGACCTCACACGTGCATGCTCTGCAAGTGCTGGACCATTGAGCTGCATCCCCCAGCCTTTTTTTTTTTTCTTTTTTTCCTTTTTGAGACAGAGTCTTACTAAGTTACACAGACTGCCTCTGGTCTTGAACTTGTGATCCTCCTGCCTCTGCCTCCCGAACTACTGGGATTACAGGCATACGCCACTGCACCCTACTGTTTTTTTTTTTTTTTCCCCTCTAACTTTCAGATGAACAATTGTCACTGGATTGAGGGTCATCCTGGTTAATCCATGGTGATCATACTGAAGCAGGATCCCTAAGAAAGAACCCCCCACACCTCAGATAAGCTAGTGGTTCCTTATTAAAGCACTGTTTGTTTATTCCACTAAAGCACTGTTTGTTCAGCTATGGGTCAGTTAACTTGTTACATATAATATGGGTCTAAATAATTTTGGTTTCTTACAAGTGACCTGCCCCCAATGTCCGATCTCATCAGATCTAGGAAGCTAAGCAGGGTGGGGCCTGTTTAGTCCTTGGATGGGAGACCACCTTGGGATACCAGGCTTGGGAGAAAGATCTAGCAATCCAGTCCCAAAACAATCAGCTGTTGGAAAGCCTATGAATAGCAGAGAAGCACTGACAATACTGCTAGGCATGACACAGTTTCAAGGAGTGTTTCATCTGTTATTTGAGGGGGTTGGAGTTTAACTCAGTTGGCAGAGTGCTGATCTGCCCTCTCTCAGGCCTTTCGTTTGATCCTCAACACTGCAAAAATTGGAGGACGACGTGGTAGTCCACTCTCAAAACAATCTTGAAACAATTAGCCATTGGAAACCCTGTGAGAGTGACTATGAGTGGGACATGACACCATAGCACCTAACACCACCAGTAAAAGACCTAGTAAATTCTGCTACTAACAGAGCTATCTGAGCTTGATAGAACTGCTTACTGCATACAATGTCTATCTCTTTGTTCTAACCTGGAGTAATTTAAATCCTCCCCTTCTCTTCCTGTAAGTTATGAGAGATAATAGACACCTGTCACCCTCTACCCACTTCTGTAAATTTGCCTTGTCTGTTCTCACACTATTATCACTATTGTAAGCCCCACCCCTCAGGGACCCTATAAGAGGTCAAAGCTTCCTTTGTTTGGGGCTCAGTCTTTGGAAGTGATTCCACTGAGTCAGGTACCAGTACAATAAAGTCCTCCTTTAGCCTCTAGTCTCTGGTATTCTTGTGAGAGTAGGCCTAAGGTCACTTGAAAATCACTCTGGTTCCTTGAAAACCAGCCCTCAACAAAAGCTGATAAGGGTAGCTGTGTCACAAGACGGCTGTTCCTGCAGAAGGGCTGGATTAAGAAAAAGGTGGTGTCCCAAGATAACCTTGCAAAAGGTCAAATTTGGGGAATTCCTGTAAATGGCTCATCTTTAGAAAACGGAAACTTACATTATACTCCCCCACCCCTTAAACTGCCCTATAACCTGAACTGACCAGTCCTGAGCTGCTCTTCCCTCCAAGTCCACTCCCAGGGTGAGGGGCAGCCAACTGGCCAGTGTATTAAAGCTTCCTTCTGCTCCCGATCCATCTGTGGTTTGGAGAATTTTTCTGAGGTTGAGCTGCTGGGTACAACATTCCCTTTAAAATTCCACAATAATACCTTTAGATTTTTAACTTAATCATATTTCCCAAACCCTTTTCCAAGTAAGGGCACATGCAAAGATTCTAGGGTTAGTTCTTGGAAAGTTTTGGGGGGACCACTTGGCTCTACAATGGCAGTTGTTGATATGCTGTCAGTAACAGTTCTGTCCATCATTTCAGCTGATGCTTCTCTCATATCAGAGGCTGACCTTTAGTGACATGGTGACCATTCTTGAGGCCCACCTGCAATCAGCACTAGGCAGTAGTCCTCAGCAGTGGCCCCTCCCCTCTCGAGCATGGCTGCCTTATTCTTCTTTGCAAGAACTCCCACACAGCCTCAGCTGTGCAGAAGCCCATGCAGATCCTGACCCAGCTTTCCCTTCCTTGCCTGGGGCCCTCTGCCTGCTTCTCCCCACCTTGCCACCTCCATTCTGTAAATCCATCTGCTTCGGTAGTGTGAACATTACTTAGCAACCTACTTTTAGTTTTTAGCAGCTTTGGATCTTGGGTCAGGCCTCCACAATAAAAAATCCTACTGAAATATTTTGAGTGCATGATTTAATTATTATGTGCTGCACACTGTTCTAAGTACTTCCTACATTTTCATTCACTTCTTCCCACCACCCTGTGTCATGGGCACAATCATCATTGTCACCTTATTTTCCAGTGGAGGAAACTCTTGATAAGGCCTGCTCACAGCACACTATTCAAAACTGCTTCTGCTCTTCTGCCCCACCCTGGCTTTCCTGACTACCCTCACTCTATCCTGCTCTACATTTCCATCTTTCCCTAGGAGCAGAGATTTTTCTCTGATTTCTTAGCCAGTGTATCCCCACTGTCCAGAACCCAGCACTCAACACATAGTCTTGCTCATGTTTTAGCAAATGTTGTTGTTGTTGTTAGGTACCATCGAGTCGTGTCCAACTCATAGTGACCCTCATAGGGTTTTCAATGGCAGATTGTTTTGGGATTGCCTTGGGAGTGGATTACCACATCCTTCTCTCATTTTTGGGGTGCTGGGAATTGAGCTCGGGACCTAAGAGACTGCAGAGCGGCGCTCTACCAACTGAGCTATATCCCAGCCCTTAGCAAATGTAAGTAGCCTAAATGGTTTGATTTAGGAGAGGCATCTGAAAATTGAAACTTAATCTCAAAGTGTGAATTCTGAATAGGAATTTTTAGACATAGATAGACTTGGGACGTGAATAAGAAGTGAGTATGGATCGTGTATGTGTATTGCAGAGTCCACCAAGCCTTGTGAGAAAACTAACCAGCTCATGGTGCTCAAGAGCAAAGAATTAGATTATAAAGTGGTTGGTTTTTCCTCATTGTTTTTAAATTCTTAGGGACTATTTTATATTTCATATTAACCTATGCCATCTTCACAAGAGATGACATATTCCAATTTCTGTGAGAGGTAATAATAAAAACACTCAAGAAATTCTGAGTGATATCTTCCTGATTCAGTATGCTAGAGTGAAAGAGTATTGATTCTAAAGCTTAGGATGTGAGATCCAATACTCATTTTTATGTCACCCTTGAAGAGAATAGCTGTTTGAGTGAAAAGGTAGCGCAACAGAAAAGCTATTGGTCCAGCCTCTAAGTATGTCAGGGATTATGCAAATTATCACATAGTTTAGCAAAATGAGGGGGAAAGAGTGTATTTTTACTTATGTAAACATTAATTTTCATATAAAAACACTGGTACTGAAACGTAAGAATCCCCAAAGGTTCAGTTAGAATATTTTTGAAATTTCTGACTATCTTTTTTGCCAACCAACCTCCTCAGGGCTGGGATTTAGCTCAGCTGGTAGAGTGCCACTCTGTAGTCTCTGAGGTCCCGAGTTTGATTCCCAGCACCGCAAAAATGGGAGAAGGACGTGGCAACCCACTCCCAAGGCAATCCTCAAAACAATCTGCCATTGAAAACCTTATGAGGGTCGCCATGAGTCAGACATGACTTGACGGCACCTAACAACCACAACAACAAGCTCCTCATGACAGAACATTTTGGCTGGAAAGCCCTGTGTAAAATGATTTAATTACTGAGCTTCTCTGCTCTCTGTTATTATAATGCTAATTGCCTTAGGACATAGATATTCCTTGCACAACTGCCCGAAAGGGAACTAGCCCTGCTGACATGTTCCATCCTGTAGGTGGTGATGTGACTCTGCAATCCCTACTGGCAAGAGAGAAGCACCAGGGACTTCTGCCACTGAGGTTCCATGATAACTCACCCAGGATACTGAGTGTGTGGAACTGGGCTGGGAGGAACATGGATGTATTATAATAGCTGAGTTTCTAAGGTATTTGAGAAAGTCTCTCCTTGAACTTGGCTTGTGCCTAATCTTATTGGACCCCCATGTTTTAGGTACATCAGGTCTCCAATAAATGTATATTTTTGTGTTGGAAAGGTCTCCACTCTTTCTCAATCCACCACCTCACACAAGCACTTACCGTCTGCCCGGCATGTATTGTTGTTAGATGCCGTCGAGTCGTGTCCTACTCAGCGACCCTCATAGGGTTTTCAATGGCAGATTGTTTCTGGATTGCCTTGGGAGTGGGTTGCCATGTCTTTCTCCCATCTTTTCAGTGCTGGGAATCGAACTCAGGACCTCAGAGACTGCAAAGCAACGCTCTGCCAATGGAGCTAAGTCCCAGCCCCGCCTGGCATGTATGTTGTTGTTGTTGTTAGGTGCCGTCCCGTTGGTCTCCGACTCATAGCGACCCTCATGGGGTTTTCAATGGCTGACTGTTTCAGGATTGCCTTGGGAGTGGATTGCCAGGTCCTTCTCCTGGCATGTATATGAGTGCTCTATTTGTAAAATTACTCATTTAAATAATCTCTGGTAGCCACTGCCACTTCATACAAGAAGCACAGGCCTTACCCATTTGTTGGTCAAAATTGCTCCAACTGATACATTTAGGGTTTGTTTTTCTTCCATGTGGCAAGCAGGCAGAGGAATCTTCAATATGTGAATTTAAGTCATTACTCACAAATTCTGTGAATTCCCTAGAGAAGTGCCCTTTGTTGATGTAATAATTGTTTACATTCTGTGGGAAAAAAATTGACAGTCACTAATGTAAATGTTTCCTTCCATGTAGACCATTTCAGAAAGTAAATGAACTGTTTATTGACTTGCCAATATCAGTCTTTTGGATAGAAGAATGTGCTCTTCAACGAAGGAGGCATTTCATCAATTGAGTTAGAGGTGATGGTGGCAATATCAGAATGATGATTGCAGCCATTACACGTCCAAAAGGACCAGCTGGAAGGAAAAGCCAGGAGGAAAACACGGATCTTCTAATCTGAAGATTTACCCCAACTTGGGGTTATAGACAGGTCGTCAGGCCTGGTTTCTGCCCAGTACCCTCATTCTTTCTAACTCTACATGAGCAGAAGGGCAATCTTGACTGCTGCATGTGGGGTGATGTAAATTCACCCAGGACGTAAATCACTGGGCAGAGGAGGCTGATTGTGAAGCTAGGACCTGGGTCCAGACCCATACCCTGCTTGTCCCAAGTTGTTTACAGATGTGTTGAAAGACTGAGAAGTTATTGGCTCTTGGAAGGGAATGGAGGCGCCTTGGGGTGAATGGATTGATCCCCATTGATTGGGACATGTGAGGCACTGCAAACTAGAGCCCACTAAAGATGAGGATCCAAGGTCAAAACAAGCCAACCAAACTTTTCCTTTCTAAAATCTTCCCTTATTAAACATGGAGGCAACTCTGAGTCTAAAAAAGTGTGGAGTAAAGAAATTTGGATAGTCCTTTTTCCAACCTAGCCGTTTTCAAACTTTCCCTCTCCAGAGTGAGCTGAGGTACACATTCCAGGCGTGTAGCAGGCCCCTCTACATCACTTCTGCAGTTTAGTGAAGACACAGCACACATTTCTACTTATTAGGATGCTGTTGTTGTTGTTGTTGTTAGATGCTGTTGAATTGGTGTTTGATTCATAGCGACCCTACATACAACAGGCAAAACAGTTTTGTCAGTGCTTCTCTGCTATTCATTTTCAATGGCTGATTGTTTTTTTGGGAGTGGGTTGCTGGGTTCTTCTCCCAAGCCTACAGCATCTGGTGTTCCCAGGAGGTCTTCCACCCAAGGAGTAAGCAGGCCCGACCCTGCTTAGCTTCTGAGATCTGATGCCATAGGGCTATGGCTGTAGACTAAGAGGATGCTGTGTATCCGCCTTAATAAGAAGAGAAATGGGGCCTTTTGAATTAGAGGAAAAGTATAGAGACTTTAATGTGAGACAACGGTAGCGAATGGCATGCTATGTCTGCTGCTTAGGAACACCTGCTCCTGTAGAGTACCATCCTACTTAATTCAGCATGGAGCAAGTTTAGCTCCTCTTTCTGTCCTATTTCCGAAGGAGACAGAAGCTACCTTCAGGGAAAAGCTGACTTGACTTCCTAAGCATCGTTTTTTAATGAACCCACTTTTTGGCAATGTGCTGCTTTATTCTTGCTTCCACTTTTCTCACATTATATTTTTTCCACGTTATTATTTTTAACTCAGTTTGTTCCTTCATTTTCCTAAGTACAAGTAGGACATAGTCCAGTTGGGTTTTCCTGTAGAGTTATGTTTATTTGAATCTGTAAACCCTCCACCAGATGGATTGACACAGTGTCTGCAACAATGGGCTTAAACATAAATAAGATCATTTGCCTGGCACAGAATCGGCAAGTGTTTCAATCTGCTGTACATAGGGTCACCATGAGTCAGACTCAACTCCATGGCACCTAACAACAACAACATACATTTGTTTACTGGGCTGGGATTTAGCTCAGTTGGTAGAGTGCTGCTGTGCGTGCTCTGAGGCCCTGGGTTTGAATACCAGCACCACAAAAATGAGAGAAGGACCTAATAGCCCATTCTTGAAACAATCCCAAAGCAATCAGCCATCAAAAACCCTATGAATAGAAGAGAAGCGCTGACATAGTGCTGGGCATGACACAGTGTCAGAAAGTGTCTCATTCTGTTGTACCTAGGGTCGCTATGAGTTGTACCCAATTCAATGATACCTAACAACAACAACAACATACATTTGCTTATTCCTCAAAACTTTTAGGGTTCTCTTTATGGACTGGGAATGGAAATGCAAAGGTCCGGTTCTTAGTGGTAGAAACAAAAATGAAAGCAGCCATCACAGCAAAGGGTGAGGGATGCTGCACTGAAAGCCATGGTCAGTGTGCTGGGAGGTGGGCAAAAGTCACTGCCAGCATGAAGAGGTCAGCAAGAGCTGCCCCCAGAGGCTGGTTTGGTGGCACCATGGAGGAAACTGGGATTCACTGGGCATAGCGTCTGGGAAATGGTCTTGAGGGCAAGGGTATCAGGATGTCTCTGGGCAGGACAGGAAGGCAGGAGAGGGTGTGACTCACTCAGAGGTAGGAGACAGTCTTGTGTAGCTGAGCAATGTGTTATTTGTTGTTATTGTTATTGTTATGTGCCGTCAAGTCGGTATTCGACTCCTAGCGACCCTCATAGGGTTTTCAATGGCTGTGTGTTTCGGGATTGCCTTGGGAGTGGATTGCCAGGTCCTTCTCCCATTTTTTGCGGTGCTGGGAATTGAACTCAGGACCTCAGAGACTGCAGCGCAGCGCTCTACCAACTGAGCTAAATCCCAGCCCTATAGGAAACCAAAAATGTCATCTTTGCAGAGACATTTCTTCACTTGGATGTGGCTGCAGTTGCCCAGTGAAGTCTGGGTGAAATAATCTTCTACTAATACTTCTCTCGGGCTGGGATTTAGCTCAGTTGGTAGAGCGCTGTGCTGCAGTCTCTGAGGTCCTGAGTTCAATTCCCAGCACTGCAAAAATGGGAGAAGGACGTAGCAATCCATTCCCAAGACAATCTCGAAACACTCAGCCATTGAAAACCCTATGAGGATCACTATGAGTTGGATATCGACTCGACGGCACCTAACAACAACAACAACAATACTTCTCTCATCTTATAAAGATGTACGTTGAAAATCCTTTTATAACATCACAGAGTCATATCAGAACTAGAAGCCACAATTAAGCCTGGAGTTAGGATTCTATAACAGCAGGGTTCCCCATCCTCAAAAATAAAATACAGAAGAACATTGTGATTCGGTGTGCCTTCTGTGAACACTCATGTGGGAACTTACTGTCACGGGCAAAGGGAAGGAACAGAGGGTTTATAGGTACACCTCTCAAAAGGGGAGACAGAAACTGGGGAAGGATCAGAAGTGACCCCATTTGTTGAAGGAAGACTGCCCAATTTGTGGAAGCAATGGAATCCAACTGAAAGGCTTCATTAAACTTTGGTGAAATCGCATTGGCACTGAGCAGAGAGATGAGTTGGAGTAAAGGTGGAGTTGAGGCTGGAGACTGGTGAAGACGATATGACACTGTGTTGATCAGTGAGTCCTGATCTCTAGTGAGACTCACTTGGCAGCAGAGAGAGCGATGACTTGGAAAGGAGGAGCTGGTGGTTAGGAGAAAAGGGATGGAGGAGTGAGAGAGGGGGTTATTTCTCTAGGACTCCCGGGAGTGGCCAGTAAGGAAAATGGATTTGTGCCTACATATCTCCTTTTAGTCAGCGATTGAGGGCAAAGGCAAGTTCTGTTTGGTTAGGGAGATTTGGGGTGGTGAAAAGGTTCAAAGGACTGGCCGCTTAGGGAAGGTCCAGGGAGCAAGCGACAGCCTGGCCGGTGAGCTTTGTGTGGAGCCAAAGGACAGTTACTGTGACTGGCAGAGCTGAGTAAGGCAAGCGGGAACCTCAGCTCTCACAAACTCTGAAGCAGTGTTTCTGTGTCAAGGCTGTCCTCATTGGGGTTACAGAAAATGTTGTTATATACCATTGAGTCGAGTCCGACACATAGCGACCCTCATAGGGTTTTCAATGGCTGACTGTTTTGGGATTGCCTTGGGAGTGGGTTGCCACATCCTTCTCCCATTTTGCGGTGCTGGGACTCTAACTGGGTTGGAGACTGCAGAGCAGTGCTCTACCAACTGAGCTAAATCCCAGCCCCATTGTTAGGTGCCATCAAGTCATGTCCAATTCATAGCAACCCTCATAGGGTTTTCAATGGCTGACTCTTTCAGGATTGCCTTGGGAGTGGGTTGCCATGTCCTTCTCCCATTTTGCGGTGCTCAGAATCGAACTTGGGACCTCAGAGGCTGCAGAGCAGCGCTCTAACCACTGAGCTAAATCCCAGTCCCATTATTAGGTGCCATCCAGTTGAGTCCAACTCATAGCGAACCTCATAGGGTTTTCAGTGGCTGACTGTTTCAGGATTGCCTTGGAGGTGGGTTTTCAGGTCCTTCTCCCATTTTGCAGTGCTGGGAATCAAATCTGGGGCCTCAGAGATTGCAGAGTAGTGCTCTACTAACTGAGCTAAATCCCAGCCCCATAAAGAAAATAAAAACGTTTAAAAAATAGACTTCTAAGCTGGGCACTGTGGCACATGCCTATAACCCCAGTGACTTGGGAGGTTGAAGCAGGAGAATTGCAAGTTCAAGCTAGGTGTATCCTGTAGGACTTAGTGAGAACTTATCTCAAGATAAAAAAATGAAAGCAGGGCTGGGGGTTGTGGGCCCAGGGTGGAGCACTTGTGTAGCATGTGTGAGGCCCTCAGTTCAACCCTCAGTACTGCAAAAAATATATAAAACCTAAAAATAAATACAAGGTTCCAGGCAACAGAAGTGTGCTAAGCCACCTGGTACCATTGTGGACGGGTTTCGGAGAGAAGACCAGACAGACAACGTGCCAGGACTGTGATGAGGCAGGGGACTTCCAAGGTCAGGTTCAGACAAGCAGAACCCCTAAGGGCAACATACTCCCATCACACTTCCTTACCTGCTTTCTTTGCCTTATGTTAAAGCAATTGTAATTTTACAAAATCAGTAATTGATGTGTGTGTGCGCATGCGTGTGCGCTTCTGTTTATAATATTTCATTGAGCCGATCCTATTTTGCTGTTTTAATATGTGTAGCTCTAAAAAGCGGGCTGGGATTTAGCTCAGTAGGTAGAGCACTGCTCTGCAGTCTCTGAGGTCCCGAGTTCGATTCCCAGCACCGCAAAATGGGAGAAAGAAGTGGCAACCCACTCCCAAGGCAATCCCGAAACAGTCAGCCATTGAAAACCCTATGAGAGTCGCTGTGAGTTGGACTCCACTCGACGGCACCTAACAGCAACAACAAACTCTAAAAAAGCGAGCATTTCCTGACTGGAACCTCACAAAAGCCCTGGGCACTGGGCTGAATATGGAGGCTAACCCACTGACCAGAACAGAAGCACTGGTTTGGGAGGTCGACAAACCCAGGCTTCTGTTTCTACTCTAGCATCCCTTAGCTGTGTGATTTGGTGCCATTACTTAACTTCTTTGAGACTGAGTTTCCTCACCCACAAAGCGGGAATGGTAGTAATATTCTGAAGAGACTGTCTGAAGAATAAGCCGTGCAGTACCTGATAGAAAGGTGGTATTTACCAGTATCTGTGTTCTGTTATTGCTTCTCTGCAGTGAGGAGCAAGGCACCGCCTGCTATTTTCTTCTACCTTGATTTTTTTAAATTAATAGCCAGAATCATCTCCCTGTACCCATAAGCTCTCTGTTCCTTCCCTTTGCCTGTGACAGTAAGTTCCCATATGAGTGTTCACAGAAGGTACACCGAACCACAATGTTCTTCTGTATTTTATTTTTGAGGACAGGGAACCCTGCTGCTATAGAATCCTAACTCCGGGCTTAATTGTGGCTGCTAGTTCTGATATGCCTCCATGATGTTATAAAGGATTTTCAATGTACATCTTTATAAGAATGATTGAAGTATTAATAGAAGATTATTCCACCTAGACTTCACTGGGCAACTGCAGCCAAATCCAAGTGAAGAAATGTCTCTGCAGAGATGACATTATTGGTTTCCTACAGATACTAAGCCTTTAGCCGTAGCCCTATGGCATCTGATCCCATCAGATCTTGGAAGCTAAGCAGGGTCGGGCCTGGTTAGTACTTGGATGGGATACCACCTGGGAACACCAGATACTGTAGGCTTGGGACAAGGACCAGGCAACTAACTCCCAAAAATCAATCCACCATTGAAAACCCTATGAACAGCAGAGAAGCACTGACAACAGTGTTTTGCCTGTTGTATACAGGGTCACTATGAGTCAGATACCGACTCAAAGACACCTAACAACAACAACAACAGATATTAAAACAAATGGCCACATATTTTGGGGCTTGTGAAATAACAGAAATTAATTCCCTCACAGTTCTGGAGTTCAAAATTGGAATTGCTGGCTCAAAATCAAGATGTTGGCAGGCAAGTAGGCTCCTTCCTAAGGCTCTAGGAAAGAATCTACTCCTCATCTCTCCCAGCTCCTGGTGGCTGCAGCATTCCTTGGCTTGTGGCCACATTGCTCCAATCTCTGCTTCCATGGACACATTGTTCTCTTCTATCTGAGTGTGAGCTCACCCTCTGCCTCCCTCTTATAAGGACATATACAATTGCACTGAAGGCCACTTAGATAATTCAGGATGACCTCCCCATCCTCAGACCCTTCCCTTAATCACATCTGCATTATCCTTTATCACCATATAAAATGACACCTGAAGGGTACAGAAATTAGGAGGCTTATGTTTGTGGGTGAGAGAACGATGTGGCTATTCACTCCCCAAAATGACCCCAAAACAATTGAAGATCCTATGAGGGTCATTATGAGTCTGATCCAATTCATTAGCACCTAACAACAACATCCAGACATGTTTGCGGGGAGGAGTTATTCAGCGTGCACAATGACCTCTGGATGCACCTCTTAAGAGTATGTGGGATCCCTTCCCATTCAGTTCTGTGTCTTCTGCTTGCATCTCTTTTCTCACCCACCTGGTCATGCATTGTCATCTTCTATATGCCCCGCCCTCTCCTTTTGGTCATGGTTGTAATGTAACATAGAGAACTGGTCACCGGCATGGTCTCTGGGGCTCAAACCTCAAGCAAAGCTCCGCCAGCAGTTTCTCTGTCTCTGCTTATTTTTCTTTGCAATCCTACAAACCCTACAATTGCCTCTTCCCTTGTGCACTTCTAGAGTCTTTTTGTAGGTCCATGCTTGCCCCATTGGCCCACATAGGTTCAAGGTATGTCTAATTAGGTAATGGACATGCCAGGATGTCTAGATTGACGTGACCGTCCAAAGAACAAGTGTGAACGGTCATTTGGTTGCTCTCACTATTTGTTTTCAGCAGACTGGTTATCAAACCATGTGGATCAATGAATTATAATGACTCCAAACAAGAACAAAAGATATTTCCTTATTGTCTGTGTTTCTGCACAAAAATTATAGATTTTCTATAGCCGTAAACCAAGATTAATTTCCCTCACAAGCCATATGTCTTAAAACCTTTATGTTACCAGCACAGTAACTTCTGCCTCATGGTAAACTTGTCCATATGTTTATATTTGTAAAACTGTGGACACAAGGTGTCTGCTTAACTTTTTCATCTTTCAGCAAGGGACGCTAAGTAGCTGAAACTTTGTGTTTTGGTCTATGCTTTAACCATTTCCAAGTACGAATGTGAGTTTGACTCATGCAAGCATGATTAGGTCTTCCTTCCTTCCTTCCTTTTCTTCCCTCTTCCTTTCTTCTTTCCTTCCTGCCTTTCTTCTTTCCTTCCTGCCTTCCTTCTTGCCTTCCTGCCTTCCTGCCTACCTGCCTTCTTTCCTTCCTTCTTTCCTTGGACACTTAAAGGAAAGCTTCCTTGCTAAGTTCCAGTACCTCCTGACCTTAAATCTACAAACATTTATCAGTCCCACTCAACATTTCCTAGCTCAGCCTGTCATGGCTCAATTTCTATCTGTACCTTTCCCTTGGCTGCTGTGGTTTGATTCCCACTGCTTTTGGGGTCTTGTGATCCTACCTCTCTTATCTCAAGATAGGACAAGTCAGGGGAAGGGAATCAGAATATGTGCCCCTCAGCATAGGTAACATCAAACTGGGATTCTCTGAAAATGGCACTGCCTGAATTTGCTGTCATGCGATGATTATGGAACATTAAACAGAGACTTTGAATATGAGAAATTGTTGCCTCCAGAGGCTGTGAGTGTGGAAACCCACTTCAAGAGGACAATAGAACTGCCAGCTCTGAGGACCAATGGGCAGAACATTAAGTAGTGCCTATGTTCTTGTTGTTAAGTGCTGTTGAGTCTATTCCTGCCCACAGTAACCCTGTGTACAACAGAACGTAACACGCCCCGATTCTGTGCTAGGCACACGATCTTATCTATGTTTAAGTCCATTGTTACAGATACAATACAACTAGTGTCAGTCCTTCTAGTTGAAGGTCTTCCTTTTTTTCATCCTACCACTCTCCAAAACATTATGTCCTCCTGTAGGAATTGGTCCCTCCTGACTACATGTCCAAAGTAAGACATAGTCTGGCCATCCTTGTTTGCAAGGAGCACTCTGGTTGCACTTCTAGGACAGATCTATTGGTGCTTTAGGCAGTCCATGGTATATTCAATATTTGTCTCTGGGACCATAACTCAAAAGCATCAACTTATCTCCTGTCTCCTTTATTCAATGTGCAGCTTTCACAACCATATGATGCAACTGAAAATACTGTGACATGAGTCAGGTATACCTTCATCTTCAATGTGACATCTTTCCAATACTTCAAAGAGGTCCTTTGCAACAGCTTTTCCCAATGCAGTGTGTCTTTTGATTTCTTGACTACTGCTTCCCCAGGTATTGGTTAATTGTAGAACCAAGTAAAGAAAAATCTTGGACAACCTCAAGCTTTTCTCTTTTTATCATGAAGTTACCTACTGACCCAGTTGTGAGGATTTTTGTTTGTTGGTATGATCTTCATCAGTAAATGTTTCAAATCCTCTTCATTTTGAGCAAGCACAGTCATGTCATCCACATAATGCAGACTGTTAATGAATTTTCTTCCTATGATGATGTCACATTCTTCTTCATAAAGTGCAGTTTTTTGGTTATTTGCTCAGCTTAGAGACAGAAGAGGTCCAATGAAAGTGTACAGCCCTGATGCACACCTTCCTCAATTTTAAACCAGCCAGTGTTTCCATGTTCTATTTGAATGAGTGCCTCCTGGTCCATGTATAGATTCCTCATGAATACCATTAGGTGCTCTGGTATTCCCATTCTTCCCAGTGTTATCTATAACTTATTATGATCTACACAGTCAGATGTCTTTATATAGTCAATAAAACATAGATAGACATCTTCTTGGTATTCTCTGCTTTTGGCTAATATCCACTCGACATCACCAATTATGTCTCTAGTTCCATATGCTCTTCTGAATCTGGCTTGATTTTCCAGCAGTTCCCTGTCTATATATTACTGACATTGCTTTTGAATGATCTTTAGCAAAATTTCACTTGTGTGTTATATGAATGATAGATATCACTTGATAGTTTCCACATTTGGTTGGATCCCCTTTCTTGGGAATAGGCACAGATATAGATCTCTTCCAGTCAGCTGGCCAGGTAGCTGTTTTCCAAATCTCTTGCCATAACATGTGAGCACCTCCAATGCTGCATCTGTTTGTTGAAACACATCTATTGATAGTCCATCAATTCCTGGAGCCTGATGTTTCACCAATTTCTTCAAGGCAGCTTCCACTTCTTCTTTTAGTACCATTGATTTCTGATCATATACAACCTCTTGAAATGGTCACTCTTCCACCAATTCTTTTTGGTGCCTATGAGACTACTGTTTTTGGAAGTGAACCTAATATCTGGGGAAGGCCAACTATACTAGAATGAAAAATAATGGGATGAATACCAATTTGATAGGAGCAAGAAAATGGACTACTGGCCCTGTGGTGTGGCACCCTATGAGAAGAGTGCTGTCTCTTCACAGAGAAGGTAATTCTGTTTTAACAGGCTACATGGAGTTCTTGGTAGAGCTAATAAATTGGTCTAGAGATTCAGTGTGGTTTCTGTGATTTACTTAATCCTCCAAAAAAATTAGAGAGGGGATCAAAGAGCCTGGAGCATCTTGTATTCCCAGGCAATCTCCCAGCCAAGTACTAACCAGTCCTGATCCTGCTTAGCTTGTGAGATCAGATGAAACTGGGTGCGTTCAGGTGGTATGACTGTATACAAAAAAAACCTATATGTTGTTATTGTTAGGTGCCATTGAGTTGGGTCCAACTCATAGCTACCCTATGTACAACAGAACAAAACACTTCTTGACACTGTACCACGACCAGTGCTATGTCAGTGCTTCTCTGCTATTCACAGGGTTTTTGATGGCTAGTTAGTTCCCAACATTGCAAAAATGGGAGAAGGACATGGCAATCTACTCCTGAAGCAATCTTGAAACAATCAGCCATTGAAAATCCTGTGAGGGTTACTATGAGTTGGACCCAACTCCAGGGCACCTAACAACAACAAACAGCAATTGTTTTTGGGGTGGGCTGCCAGATTCTTCTCCTGTTTTTGTGGTGCTGGGGATGGAATTTAGTACCTCAGAGCACACAGACCAAGTGCTCTACCGACTGAGCTAAACTCCAGCTCACATGTTATCAGGAGGGACCAAGCCCTGGAGAAGGACATCATGTTTAGAAGAGTGGCTGGTCAACAAAGAAAAAGAAGACCCTAAACTAGATGGATTGCTGAGTGACTATAACCATGGGCTTAACCATAAGAAATATAGTGTGCATGGCACAGTGTTGGGAAGTGTTTTGTTCTGCTGTACATAGTGTCACTATGAGTCAGACCTGACTCAATAGCACCTAACAACAACAAAAAAATTTGGATATTACCACTGATTCTGACATGTCATTGGATCCACAGTTTGATCCATAAATTCTCTATGTTTTTCCACTCCAGTAGGTTAATTATTTTTTCTGAATATTTCACTAATAAAGAAACAAAATAAAACTTAAAAAATAACATTTGACTTTAAACACACACTCCCCACTCCATAGCAGAAGCAAATATGTTGTTGCTGTTGTTGTTAGGTGCCGTCGAGGCAGTATCCGACTCATAGTGACCCTCATAGGGTTTTCAATGGCTGTTTCGGGATTGCCTTGGGAGTGGATTGCTAGGTCCTTCTCCCATTTTTGCGGTGCTGGGAATTGAACTCGGGACCTCAGAGACTGCAGCACAGCACTCTACCAACTGAGCTAAATCCCAGCCCAGAAGCAAATATAGGTGTTACAAATATCAGTGTCAGGAGACAGGTCAAGATGGCAGATCGATAACACCCTCCGAGAGGCCTGGTGAAACAGGAGAGCTAAAACAGCGATATATTGACTTATAGTGAACAGAGATAAATAACAAAAGCAAAAGAGAGAAAAAGATCAGTGTGAGTTGGGTGGATAGTCTTACTGCAGATAAAAAGAGGAAAGAAAAATCCAGGAAGATGGAGCAGAATGCCATCAGAAATGCCACACCCAGTGTCCCAGTGGGAAAGGAAAACCTGACCCTAGTCACCCTACCAGGTAAATAAGAGCCTTTACACTGTAGCATTGGCTGGGATTTAGCTCAGTTGGTAGAGCACCTCTCTGCAGTCTCTGAGGTTCTGGGTTCGATTCCCAGCACTGGAAAAATGGGAGAAGGGCGTGGCAACCCACTTGCGAGGCAGTCCAGAAACAATCAGCTATTGAAAACCCTGTGAGGGTCGCTATGAGTGGGACATGAGTTGATGGCTCCTAACAACAACAACAACAACTACACTGTAGCACAGACTGGCAGCAAACAAAAAATCACCACTGAACAGGGGCTCTGGAAACATACTGCCAAAATTCCCTGGTGGGGAGGGGGCAGGCACACACACAGATGTGGTCTGAGAGACAAAAGGATGCAATCTTTTTTCACTCACCCCCCACTCCCCACCCCACACACCCTGGAGCAGTTAAGGGGCCTTGATGACTGGAACGTCTGTGAACCAGATTAACTCCTAATTAAATGAACAAATTTGAGGCAGGCTGCCATCTGCCCTGAGGAGTTCGTTGCTGCTGGGCTTGCTGGAGCCATGTGAAATTTCCAGGAGGGCTGCCCTGGGCTCTGACTCCGCGTGGAGACTGGAGCGAGGGGGCTTGGGGAATTAACTGTGGCTGTGCTGGAGAGCGAGCCTGAGCTCGCACTGAGGGGAAGAAAGGATCCTGGGGCGACAGAGGCTCAGCGGGCTTAGGGAGGGGAAGCCTACCCCATCACTCTGACTGGTTTGCAAACGAACAGATCCCTACAGGAGGGGGTGACAGCTGGACACCCCAGATGAACAGACTTCCCCGCTGCCTCCCTACAGTGTGGGTGCGGTTTGCCACTGCTGACAACACAGACCTAGCTGTCTTGGCTGTGACCACCGTGGGGAGAGAGAATCGGGTGTGTGGCTGGTCAGTGTGCAGGACCCCATGGAGGGGCTTAGGGCTGCACGCTTCCCGGGGCCTGGTGGCGCAGCATATGAGGTACTGCAGCGGTCCCTGGGACACTGGGCCTGGAGAGGGATTGTCCCACAGGTGTGTGGCAGGAACTGGAGGGCACACGCCCATTCTGAGAACTGATCTGCACCTGTTGTAGGGATTGTACGGAGTGAGCACGGCCTCTGTTATTCGGCAACTTCCGGCAACTTCCGCGTGGCAAGTGGGACACACAAGGAACTGAGTGATTGACAGCTAGACTGAACCAATCAGCGCTGGTTGGTCTGTTTTAGATTGGATTTTTGTGTGTGTGTTCTTTTTTTCTTCTTCTTCTTCTTTCATTTGTGTGTTTCTGGTTTTTGATTTCTTGGTTTTTATTGTTTCTGTGCTGCTTTGGCTTTTCTTTTGTTCTCCGTTTTGCTTTTCTCTTCAGAGTTTTAGTATAATGTGTATAAATATTAAGACACTTGTAAATATTTTGTTGGGTTTTGTCATGGGCATTTTATTTTATTTTTATTTTTTGAATTATAAATCAACTATAGTCACTGTAGAAAATGTAGGAAAATTAGAGGAATATAAAACAAAAAAACAAAAAACAAAAAAACAAAAACAAAAACAAAAACCCAGATCACTCAATTTTGCCATTTTTACCCACTTTAATGCACATATACATTTTTAAATTTTTGATTCTGATTATACTTAGAGTTTCATGCCCTATTTATTTTTCTTCTTTAATACAACATATTTCCTTTGTTCCTAGAGATGATAACACATTTGCTTCTCTGTGTGTCACCAGATGTCTGACTTGGCCACATGGTCAACTGCTCTCCTGGGGCCATTGAGGTCATTATTGATCTTCTCAGCTCTTACAAATATCATTCCAAAGCATTTCTGGGCACACATGTTTTCATGAAACATCCTAATTATTTCCATAGCATACTATTCAGGTAAGTTGTATTTTTTTTTAAGACTCTGCGTCTTTCTGTTTAATTATAGAATCCAAGACAGTTGTAGCTAATTTTGCTTCCAGCCAAGTGGGGAAGGAAGAGAATGCTGTGATGCCCTTTTTGTGACATATGAGAATTCAGCATTTGACCCTTTCAGAAAACAGAGATGTCAACTTACAATCTAACCAGAGGCACCTGTGTCCCTGACCCACAAGACCTTTTCAAGGACAATTTTTCACATCAGAAGCAAAATAGGATTCTCCACTCCAGCTTAGGGCTTCACACGGGACAAGAGAATGAGAGCCAAATATCTCAGCTGTGCTCTCAACCATTCCCGCGTCATCAGAGCCAGGTGCACAACAGGGCTAATAACTCTGGAGCTGAAGGACAAAGGGACCATTGTTACGTTCTTAGGCTCCTGCCATTTCACTCACCAACACTCAGAGACAACTTTGATTTTCAGGGACGTGCACTGGCATTCCATCATTTATCCCCAAGAAGATTTTCATGTCCTGAGGGGGGAAAAGTCCTAAGACACTCAAAATTTACAATACATAAAGGAAAAGAAAGAAAAGAAAAAGCAATCGAAGCTATCATGGCTTCTTGAAAATAAAATCTTCAAAACAAAGGATACAGAATCTGATGAAAAGCATTTGCTTGAGAAGGCCAAAGTATCCCCTAAAATCATCCCATTGACTCACATTTACATCAGCAGTGTGTGTGAATTCCCCTTCCATGGCATGCTTTTATTTTTCAATTTAAAAAAAAATGATTTTTAAGGACAGGGTCTTGCTATGTAGCTCAGGCCAGCCTTGAACTTCCTATGCATTTCCAGGCTTGTAAAAAAAAAATCTTTCAAACATCTGTAGTTGCTCCTAGCACAGCAAAGCTGCATGATTCTGAAAATACACAGGATCTCTGTGGGCTGACATAGAGAAGCAGAGAAGCACATTTTAGTGGACCTACTGTTCTTTCTATTTGACTTTGAAAGATATTGAACGGTAGCTTGCTGATTAGATTTGTCACTGGTCGCTGTGAGAGCTGGTCTTTGTTGAACAAAAATAAGATGCGAAAGTTGGTCGAGTTATTGAAGGAAAGAAAAAAATCTAATACAACTGTGTAGTATAAATTAACCAAAAAAAAAAAATAATCATCATAATAAGGACATGACCACCACATCTCATATCCTTGGCAACAGGAGTTCAGGAGTGCTCTCTCACTCTACCTTCCTGCAGCCCTCTCGACCATTGTCACCAGGCATGTATGGGCCAGAATGTGATTCATCATTCATGTCTGGCACAATTGTAGAAGCCAGCTTAATCGATTTGCTCTTCCTCAGCAAGGATTCCACAATTCTGCCATTACTGGACAACGTATGCTAGGACAATCTTCAAGCCACCCAGTGGCTCCTGACAGCCTCTGCCTTCCTGCCAAGACTAATCTTTGACAATGTGGAAATGGAATTCATGGAAGAATAAAGTTGGTGCCCAGAAGATGTCATAAATCTCCAACTCTTTGTCCACTGAGATCGACTGCACTGTGAATAGAAGTCAGTAGGAGAAATATATGTTTTGAAAGAGAGCCAAACACTTCATGTAAATGAGCTTGAACGAAAATGACAACCTAATTCAGAATCGAACACTGGCATCTCCCATTGTATCTCGTCTGTGTCCAGTTGTTCTGTCCTCCAGGTGACATTACAAAATCTGCACCAAAGCCATCTTTGCAGCAAAAGGAGTATTTTTGCAGGAAATGGGTTGTACTGGAAAAGTGACACAACTGCCTGACTTTGTTAGATTATTCTGTTTAGCGCTATAAGGAAAAAGACAATGTTATAATATCAGAAAAAAATCTCCAGAAGGAATATTTACATGTTAATAAACAATGCAGTATAATGGCTATATATCTGAGGAAATATTAAACATTAAACAATGAAGTTCTATTGGGGCTGAATTGCACTGTGTTTCTCTGTTTCTCTGTTTTAGCCATAGAGATCTGGTGTATTTTCGGAAACATGCAGCTTTAAGATGTAAACTCACCAAACAATAAAAGTAGTGGTTAAAATCATAATAATACTGCCAAATAGGAATCTGGTTTCCATTGATGTCTGTAAAGCAAAGGCCAACTGGAAGGAAAAAAAGAAAATATTCTAATATGATTGCTGGTCATGATACCTTGAAATGGGTGAAGGACTTGTAATAGGAGAGAAACCAGAGGCTTCAATGCCATGAGAGTAGGTGTGTGTTGGCTTTCCCATCGCTGTGACCAAATCCTTGACAGCAGCACTTAGGTGAGGAAGGATTTATTTGGCTCACAGTCTCAGATGATCTCAGTCACAGTGGTGGGAAAGGCACAGTGGTGAAGGCAGCAGAGCATGTGGTTGAGGACACCCACCCACATCTTGGCAGACCAGGGACAGAGATTGAGAGAGACTGGAGGAAGTGGGGGCCAGGCAGCATTCAAAGGCCCATCCTCAGTGACTCACTTTTGTCAACTAGGTCCCATATCTCTAAAGTCCACAGCCTCCCAAAACAGTGCCACCAGGTGGGAACCAAGAATTCAAATGTGAGCCTCGGAGGACATTATTTTCAAACTATAACACTCCACCCCTGGCGTCTAAAGACTCATGGCTGTCTCATAATGCAAAATGCACATTGTCCAACTTCAGGAGTTCCCAAAGTCTTAACAGTCCCAACATATTTCAAAAGCCCAAGCCCAACGTCTCTTCTGAGGTCCAAGGCAACCTCTTAGTTGTTGTTGTTGTTGTTGTTAGGTGCCGTCAAGTCGGTATCTGACTCATAGCGACCCTCATAGGGTTTTCAATGGCTGAGTGCTTCGGGATTGCCTTGGGAGTGGATTGCCAGGTCCTTCTCCCATTTTTGCGGTGCTGGGAATTGAACTCGGGACCTCAGAGACTGCAGCGCAGCGCTCTACCCACTGAGCGAAATCCCAGCCCTCTTAGTTGTTAGCCCTTATAAAAAAGAAAAACAAGTCATATATTCTCAACATGTAATGGCACAAAGTAAACACTCCCATTCCAAAAGGGAGAAGGAGGGACATAGCAAGGAAAGATCAAACCAAAGCATGACTGAAATCCAGAAAGGCAAATAAATCCTGTAGCTCCATGTCTGGCATCAGGGGTATAGAGTGGCACCATTTGGGCTCCCACAGGCTTGGGCAGCTCCACCCTTATGGCCTTGCCTTTTGCAAACTACAGGGCCCTCTTGGAATGGCCCCACTTGCTGCTGGCACCTTTGTTGTTGCCATTGTTAGGTGCCATTGAGTTGAGTCTGACTCATAGCAACCCTATGTACAGCAGATCGAAACACTTGCTGATTCTGTGCCAGGCAAACCATCTTATTTATGTTTAAGCCCATTGTTGCAGACATTGTGTTAATCCGTCTGGTGGAGGGTTTTCTTCTTTTGCATTGACCTGTCACTCTCCCAAACATGATATCTTTCTCTAGGGATTGATCTCTCCTGACTACATGTCCGAAATATGTAAGACACAGTCTGGCCATCCTTGCTTCCAAGGAGCACTCTGGTTACACTTCTTCTAGGACAGATCTATTGGTTCTTTTGGCAGTCCATGGTATATTCAATAGACATC